>VZRQ01003004.1:2402-33099 GCA_013397975.1 Machaerirhynchus nigripectus | reverse complement strand
CCCCCCAAGAGGGTTTTGTCACCTCTGGAGAGCTGAGCTGATGTTCTCAGACAAAATAACCAACCTTTCCTCCAGGTGGCCGCAGGGACCAGCCTGAAACCGGCCTTGGGCCAGCTCTGGAGCAGCCCCAAGGATTTGCTCTGCTGACCTCCGGAGCTCCTCGCCCAGGGGGACAATCCAAGGGCAGCGATTTGACAATTCCCGGTGTAACAGAGGTGGAATAAACTCCCCACTTCTGCCAGGGCTGTGCAGGGTAAGGCCCCCCCAGCCCCTGCTGCCTCCTCCTACGGAACCTGGGTTAACTCAGATTCCCACCACCTCTGCTTTGTCCTTACCTAACATTTTTGTTTTGGCTCGGCTCCTGCTGCATATATTTCCCCCCTCGTTCCGCATCCCTTCTGCTCTCCCCTGCTCCGCTTTCGCATTTCATCTTTGCTTCTTCCACCGCGCTCGGGCCGCTCCTTTCTGCCCTCCCGACCCTCGGCCGCCCGCCCTCTCCCTGCCCTGCCCCGGCTGCGCCGCACCGGGTGAAGGCCGAGCCTCTCCCGGCTCTGTTCCTCCTCCTCACCTTCCCCCAAAACGCCAAACCCCGCCACCCCGCCGCCGAATTCCTGCTGACACAACCCTCACTCTCCCGGCCACTCGCGAAAAAGCCACAATCTCTGGGTTTTTGGTTCAGTTTTTCAGCAGAAGCCAGCTTCGGGCCGGTCCCCGGGAGCCTGAGGCGGGTTCAAATGAAAGGAGTGCGCTGTGGTGACTCATTCTTACCTTCCAAAGTTAGCTGGAAGAAACTCCAAAAAGGCATCATTTAGATAGAGCTGGGTCAAATTTAGAAGTTGTGTGAAGCCATCTGGCAGCCTAAAAAAACAGTGCAAACCTTAATGCTCACCCCGGGGTTGCCATGGAGATAATAACAATGTATATTTAGAAGCAGAAAGGTGACTTTCTCCCTCACCACCTTTCTCTACCCAAATTCTCCTCAAGAACCTACTTCTTACAGACATTTCTGCCCACTTCCATCTTCTCTGCATTGCTACAAACACAGGAAATGCAAAGGCCTGGCACATTTTCTTTTTCTTTTCTTTTCTTTTCTTTCTTTTCTTTTCTTTTCTTTTCTTTTCTTTTCTTTTCTTTTCTTTTCTTTTCTTTTCTTTTCTTTTCTTTTCTTTTCTTTTCTTTTCTTTTCTTTTCTTNCCTCCCTCCTTCCCTCCTTCCTTCTCCTTCTCTCCATCTTTTTCTCTTTCCCACTCTCTTTCTCCCTCTCTCATTTCTTTCTTTCTCCTTCTTCTCCTTCTTCTCCTTCTTCTCCTTCTTCTCCTTCTTCTCCTTCTCTTTTCCTCCCATTCTTTCTCCCTCTCCCTCTTCCTTTCTCTCAATTTCTTTTAATCTGAAACAGCCACATTTCACCCTTTCTCCCCTTCACTCCATTCTGTAAATCCTGCATTTACAACAAGGTTTTTTTGTTGCTATTATTGGAAGATTTTGGAAGGAATAAGGAATAAGGGCTGGCAAAGTGCCCAGGTGAAGCCTCAGCCCTGTGTTTAAGAGAGTACCCAGCCTGACTGGCACTGCCAGAGTACTCAGCTCTCAGATAAACCCACCCTGGCTTTAAAACAATTCGAAAAAAATTCAGATTAACGCAGCAGAAGGGCTGGACACAAAGCCCTGAACTCCGAGCTCACGTTCAGCACTGTTTGTGCCCTTGGAATGAGCAAAACAAGCTCCTGGTACTCACTTGGACACGGGATTCACGCTGGCTTCGATTATCGTTAAACACTTACAACACTTAATGTTTTCTGGGAAGTCTTGGATTCCTAAAGAAACATGGAAAGAATGTTAGATACGCAAAAATATTTATTAGATACATCAAAATATTATCCACAAAACGTTATCTACACAAAAACTGTTCAGATGGGTTTGCTCATTGGGATTTTTAGCTCAGACTTCAGCTCGAGCAGGAGGGAAACACAGTTTGGAATTATCACCTAGAAGGTGATTCTTCAATCTAAAAGCCCTAAATAAATACATATAAACACAAATTCATAACTCTTCTGCTGATGCTTGATTTCTACATCCTCTAGAATTAACGGCGACATCATTTGTGCTGATATTTGTGCCTTCATCCCTTCTCAAACTGCTTTTCTCTGTCTGGTCTCACACAGAATCCTGAGAATCTCCAGGCCTCACTGACAGGAAATTTCCCAACATTTCCATGAGTTCCTAAGCCTCATTTTTTAAAAACAAAGACCCTTGAGCTCAGACACACAGAGGTGTTTAGGCCCATCGATATGAACGTGCAGAACTGGGAATGCACAGCAGCAAACCAGTCCAGATGAATCCTGGGAATTGTTCAGATCCCCCACACACGAGCCCAGCGAGCTCCAAACCCCTTTGGAAGTGGAATGTTCTTAAGTGCATGGAAAACCTGACATTCCTATTCCCAGCTGGGCACGAAAGGGCTTAGGATGCTAAAAACCCCTCCAATTTCTAAGGAAAAACCCGAGGTGGATTTCCACGGAGCCTTCCCCCCCGGAGGAAGCGCCGGGCGGGAATCCTGAGAGGGAGCGGGGATTTCCTCATCCCGAGGAGGTGACACTCCATTGCAGCCCCCAGTTCTTTGGGATCCTCGGGATTTGGGGCCCTCACCGTTTTTGCTGATGTCGAGCTCCCGGAGGTTGACCAGGCTGGCGATGGACGTTGGGAGACTGGACAGGTCGTTGTCGGGAATGCTCAGCTTCCGCAGGGCTTGGCAGTTGAACAGTTGCTGTTCCGGGGTTTCATGGGGGGAAAAAGAAAAACCCAACCCATTTGGGATCGTTAGCGACACACCAACACCTCAAACCCCCACTTGCCACAGCGGAATTCCGTCCTCCCGACGGGTTTTTTTGGGAACGCGTTCCCACAGCTGACAGGGACAAGGCAAACAGGTCATTGGTAGCAGGAATGCTCAGAGAGAGTCCAAACCTGCAAATTCATTGGAATTAATCTCTTTTAATTTAGTGTCATTACATATAAATTACAATTATTGATGTATTTCATACAGGCCATAAAAACACCCAGATTTTTGTGCCTCCTGGTTAATGATTTGATTTCTTAATTAAACTTAATGGCAGACTTTAAAACATCGTGGCTGCGTTCAGATTAAATTAATTATCCACAAATGCATTATCCAAAGGATGCTTTCTTGAAATCCCTGCCCAGAATTCGGGCATAAAAACTAATTTTTCCCTCCAATTCCAGTGTTATGGAAGTGGATTCCCAGTTTTCACCAGGAAATTCAGGGAGTTCCGGGCCACACCTGCCCTTTTCAGGCACCTCCCGAGGGTTCTTCACCTGCCAGAGCTGTTCCCACCACGTTCAGGCTTTTTCCCAGACTCCTGTGTCAGGATAAAGTCCATAAAGTATCTGGGAATGCAGAATAATTTGATTGCCTGGACGGAAAACTCAGCCAAGTATCCAAGGAAAAGCAAATTAACATGGGAATGGCGTGAAAATTCCAATGTGTTCCTTCACCTTAAGCACATTTTAGATCGTTTTGAAACATTTCTGTGGTAATCCTTCGGGAAAATCCTGCTTTTCCTTCAACAGAACCGATTCCCAGGAAAAGGAGAGGGAATTCTGTGAGTTACAAATGCTCAGGGTGAGGAAAAAACCTCATCCTGTGCTGGGACTGCGCTTCCCACCCCATCCACAGGGAATCTGCCTCTGGAAAACGAGGAATTCCTTTCCAATGAAACCCAGGAGCTTTTCCTCTTTTAAGGAAACGCATCCTTTGGGACCAGGCTGGGGAGTGACACAACCAAGAGGCCCCGGGGTTGGCTTTGGATCCCGGGAATGTCCAGCACGGGGAATCTGCCGAGTTTTGGGACAGGGACACTCCATGCCACGCCTTGGGCTGGAAATGGGATGAATGAAATGACATGGATTAAACATTGCATGGAAAAGGAAATACCCAGAGCACATTCCCAGCCTGAGGAATTCCTCTGGGAGCCAAGGAAGGCTCGGAACTCGGAGTTCTGACCCCACTGGACACAGCCAAGGCTCTGGAAGTGCTGAAGGAAGAAGCCCAGTTAAAAATCTCCCCTCTGGAATGATTTTATGATGTGCTGCTGTATCAGAAGGAATATGAGACATGGAATGTGGGAATGTGGCCCCAAAATCACTTGGTTTTCACCCACTGGATGTTCAACAGATACTTTTTCCCAGTTCCCAGGGCTCCCTGGCCATCAGGATTTTGTTGGGATCATCATTCCCTCTGTCCATATGCAACTTTGGTTCCTCTCAGACCGAGCCCAAGTGGTGCTGCCAGAGCTCTGAGTTACAAAATCAGGGCTTTATTCTGCACCTCTGGGGAGAATTCCATCCCACTCATGTTTTTCTGGATGCTGATTCCAGTGACTCCACTCTCATCCAGATCAATTTGCTCTTTATTAGTCATCAATTCCTTTGACTCATACGAATAAGGGCCCTTTTTGCAGCAGGAGAATGAAGTCAAAAGCAAAAAGAATGAAAAAGACTTGGCTGGGTTTAGCCAAAAGAGAGTGAGAAATGTAAAATCATCTTGTAAACCCTTAAAAGAAACAAGAAATGAAGAATTAAAAATCGGCAGGACAAGAAATCATCATCACAATACATGAAATGTAGGGTAAAAATAAAAATAAAACCAGGCAGAATGAGTTCAGTGTAAGATGATTTCCTGGGTCCTGGAGCATCACATGAAAATAAAGTAGAGCTGGACTTAACTGAGTTGTTTCCTCATTAAATAATAAAACACGATCAAGAGTTTTGATTCAAAAGGATTTTGTAATATCAGAGGCACAGAATGTTTGGCAAAAACGAGAAAAAGGCCAAAAATTTCCTCTGGAAGAAATTCTCTGAAATCCCATTTAGAGAGGATGGCAGAATTTAATGTATAACACAAAAGTTCGTGGTAAGTAATGCAGCGCCAGTTTCATGGAAAAAAAAAGCCTTTTCTCTCCTGGAATATTAATTCAGTGATGAAAAAAAAAAAGCTCTGAGCTCTGCAGCAAAAACACCTCGAGCAGAAAATTTGATAAAGGAATTATTTCGACTGCTGAGTTCCTGGTAACAATTAATAAAGGCTCACGACAAAAACTGATGAGTGCTATTAACACTGCCATTAATCTTCTCTTCCACATGGCCAAGATTATGTTAAACTCGATTTACTCTACATTAAAATGATCACCTTCATCCCAGTTTCAGCGTTTTGGACCTCTTCCCTTTGCTCCTCGTGTTTTCCATACAGATTTGTGGCACCTTGCCCTGATGTGTTTGTTTTCCACCGAGCCCAAGTCTGAAACGCTTCGGTAATTCCAAGAGACCCAACCCAAATAGCCCCAAAATCCCTCCCTAAATGGGACACCCCCGGTGTTCCTCAGTAGGAGAAGGAAAATAAGACAATATTCTATTATTATTGTTATTATTATTAATTATTAATTAATTATTAAAAAGAAAATGGGACCTCAGGGCTTCCTGAGCAGGTTTTCCCCAGGATCCCTGTGGGATTTCTGGGGATAGAACCCAGGTGGTTCTGTGCTGTGTCTCCAGGAGAGCTCAGGCACCTCTCCGTGGCAATTTCCATGAAAATAAAGGGGTTTTGGCTGCCCTGCCCCACCATCTGTGCAGAATTCCTCCACGGAGTGAGACCTCTCAAGCAATGAACCATCACATCCCAGCAAAGCAACTCCATGGCGCGGGAAAAGTCCATTTTCTACCTTTGTAAATGGAATTTTTACAAAGTCTCTGTGCAGCAAGAGTGGGAAATCTGCTGTGAGACGATGGAGAATGGAGCAATGTTTAATTAAAGATCTGCAAGCACCTTTCATTATTGTGGAGAAAAAAGTCAATTAAGGCCTGGATCCCATCCCTTCATGCTTCCTCACGGAGCCAGCACCTGCCATCAGTTGGTTTTTCCACCTTTCCCTCTTTCATTTCCAGAACATTTTGGCTACAGTAATTTTAATTCCTTACAGCAAACAGTGACCAGCAGGAGAATGGACTGAAAGATTCCAGAGGAGGAGTTTTACACTGGAAGGACGGCTTGGATGATCTCAGGGCACTTATAAAACTCCTGCTTGGACAGTTGGCACTTCCCAACAGTATCCCACAGGGATAAGGGGCTCATCCTGACAGGGAAAACTGCACTGGCATTCCCAAAATATCCCACAGGGATAAGGGGCTCATCCTGACAGGGAAAACTGCACTGGCATTCCCAAATAAATCCCACGGGGATAAAGGGCTCATCCTGACAGGGAAAACTGCACTGGCATTCCCAAATAAATCCCACAGGGATAAAGGGCTCATCCTGGCAGAGAAGATAGCACTGGCATTCCCAAATAAATCCCACAGGGATAAAGGGCTCGTCCTGACAGAGAGGACTGCACTGGCATTCCCAAATAAATCCCACGGGGATAAAGGGCTCATCCTGACAAAGAGGNGCACTGGCATTTCCAACAGTATCCCACAGGGATAAAGGGCTCATCCTGACAGGGAAAACTGCACTGGCATTCCCAAATAATTCCCACAGGGATAAAGGGCTCATCCTGACAGGGAAAACTGCACTGGCATTCCCAAATAATTCCCACAGGGATAAAGGGCTCATCCTGAAGGAGAGCTTGCTTTGAAAAGCGGGGATAGAGAGGATCCAAAGGCAGTGGTGGCTCCTGATCAAGGTGTGGACACCACAGGAATTCCCAGTGCCAGAACCGTTTCTTTTGGAGAGTTGTTTTTCCCAGTTTCAGGCTCCAGCAGCTGCCCCATTCCTGTGCTGTGAAGAAGGAGCAGGAGTCCCTGCTCCTCCCAGTCCAGCACCAATTCCAAGGAATATCCCTGGAGCCCCCATCCCCGCAATCCCTGTGCCAGAGCCGGGCACACATTCCAGGCCACGGCTTTGCCCTGACAAACCCCACGGACGTGGATTACCTTGGGAAGCTCCTCAATCTGGTTGGCATCGAGGTAAAGCTCCTCCAGGGTCCGCTCGAAGTTGAAAACCTCCTTTGGCACCTGCTGCAGGCCACAGTGGGAATAATCCAGCACGGAGACGATCTCCTCCTCCCCGCGGAAGCACCGGCACGGCACCAGGCGGCCGATGATTTTCCTTTTGGTTGTCATCTCCAAGCAGCATACTGAGGGGAAAAGGGAGGAAAACCGGGATTGTGACACCAGCGGCACTTGGGGCAATGTTGGTGGGGGTTATTCTCCGGATTGCAGTTCACCAGGAACGCTTTTCCTGAGGGATACCCGGAGTCTGCGCCGGGCAGTTCTTGTGGGGCCTTTCTGGAATGAAAAGGTGGGATCTGCCAGGGGAATGACAAAACCTCCCTCCAGCAGCTGCTCCCCTCTCCGGGACAGAAGGGAACACGCCAAGCCGAGCCACAAGCACGGTTTTTATGGGAAAACGAGCCGTGGGGAGGCACAAAATCCAAACCCATCCATGGAAGCCCCGAGCCAAGGCCGGTCCCCGGCCCAGCGGGGAGCCAGTCCCGGCCGGGACTCGGGTGGAGTCCCTCGGGAAAGGGGAGTTATCCCCGGATCCCCCACAGCTGCAGAGCTCCCAGCAGCTTCCCACGGGCTCCCGGAGCAGCTGAGGAGAGCAGGGCTGGAATCCTTGGCTACAGAGCAATCCCAGACCATTCCTGCTCCTCCCGTGCCCCCCGCGCTCTGCTGGAAACCCCGAGAAGGGATTTAGCAAAATCCGTTCCTTTTTCTGCACTAAAGTACACGGCCAGGAAGTTTTCCCAAAGCTCTCCCACCCTCGATCCCAGTGCTGCCAGGCCCTCCCTCGCCCCCAGTGTGTGTGAGCAGCCCTAACTCAGTGAGTAACTTCACACTGAGCCCTACTCCTCGCCACCGGAACAAAACCACCTCAGGATGGAAAGAACACCCCAGAAGCACACTCTGAACGTGTCCAGCAGTCCCTAAATCCATCCTGGACACCTTGAGGAGTTATTCAAACATTATGGATAAACCAGGCTCTCCTGAAATGTTATTTACCACGAAGGCAAGGAGGGCTCAACCCTCAGCTCCCATTTCCCAAACCACTTCCAAGGGTTTGAGTTATATTTGGGAAAGAAACATGCACTAAATTAGTCCAAATAAAGCAAAATAAGTTTTTTGCAGGAAGCACCAGTATGGAATGGAAGGACCGGGGCTGGAATTAAAAGGAGTAGAATTTCACGCCCTGTGGGCTTGTGGTAGTTAAACCTTTTATTAATTTCATTATTAATTCATACCCTGGACTAATTCCAGCTTTGGTAATTACACTTTCCTTCCCCTACATTTGGTTCTCTCCTGATGTTCAGATGCTTTCCTTGGTGCTGGTGGCTGCTCATGGAAAAGGCTCAGTCCAGGAGCCACCCCCTGGCTGAGCTGAGGGCCACAGCACCTCGAACCTTTCCTTAATCCTGCAAGGGATTCCTCATCCCTCTCCCACTCCTCCTGGAAACACCAGAGCCTGGTGCTTTTCCCCATTTAACTCTTGGAAAAGGTGACATTCCCCACAGCTGAGTCCTGAGGTCACTGCCCCACATCCCACATTACACAGGAAGATCAGAGACTCCAGGAGAGCTGGAAAATCAGATTATTTCTTGAATAAAGACAGCTAAATGAGGAGAGCAGCAGAAACAGAACCTACTCCTTTCCAGCTCCAGCGAGCAGCTCGTTAGCAGCTCATTGTCTTAGAAAGAAAATCCTTCACCTGAGGAAAACAGCAGCTCTATGGAAATCAGTGACAATAAAACACAATCCCTTCCCAGCTAAGGGATCTTTTGTGCAGGAAAATCCCTGCTCAGGAGGCACAGGAGGAGGCATTTCCCTTACCTGCTGGGAAGACAGAGAAAACTGCTGCGTGTTCTCCCAGCCGATCCAAAGATGGGATGAAACAGCCCCAAAAATTCCAGCATTCCAAGGATCTTGGAACAACGGGGGGAAAACACAGAACAATTCCCTTTTTTCATCTCAAAAGCTTTATCCTCTGCAATGAGCCTGCACACGGGGAGATGCATCCAGAGGGCAGGGATGGATGGGATATTGGGAAGGAATTCCTGGCTGGGAGGGTGGGGAGAGGCTGGAATAGAATTCCCAGAGCAGCTGTGGCTGCCCCTGGATCCCTGGCAGTGTCCCAGGCCAGGCTGGACGGGGCTGGGAGCAGCCTGGGACAGTGGGAGGTGTCCCTGCCCATGGCAGGGCTGGGATAGGATGGGCTTTAAGATCCCTTCCAACCCCAACCATTCGGAATTCTGGGATCTGCTGAAGAGTCAAGCAGGGGGTGTAGAAGAGAGGTGGTGAAAACACTGCTGCAAAAAGCTCCAGAATTTGCCCCTGTGTGATTGGCAGCATAAATCGATTTTTAATTTGCTGTTTTGCAGGATATACACTCATGATGGATTTAATTCCTCTCCCAAGCAAGTTTTCCGTGGAACACCTCACAGAAGGAAGTGCTGGTGGCTCGGGGAGTTGCTGCAGTGAATAACCAGAGTCCAAACTCAACCCAGCAGGGTCAAGGTGGAATTTGGACTGGTTGGGTTGGATTTGGTTCTCAGGGCCCAGCCTGAGCTGTCCGACCGGGCAGCGAACACCAAACCCCTCCTTCTCCTCCCATTCCAGTCAGAAAACTCCAAGGAATCCCAGTTGCAGGGATCTGGCAGAGCTAGAAAGTTACCGAGAAATCCTGAAAATCAAGAACTTGGAAGTTCAAGACCAAGAACATTTGCCGGAGGGTTCAGAAAATAGGGATTATTTCCGGAGCAGCAGGGAATTCTCTCCAGGGCCTCCTTTGTCACACACCTCACACAAGGGGTGCTTTTGCTGCTCCTGTTTTCTTTCTCTTGCTAGCAGCACAATCAACACCACTCACACGGGATTCCTTCCCAGTGTCCCGCCTAAATCTCCAATAAAGAGCCCAGCCTGAACCTCCCCTACCTTAAAGCACATCCCCCTTTTCCCCAAATCCCATGGAGCACGTGCTTGGAAAGCAGGAGCCCTTTCTGGAGCATTTACCAGGATTCCCTCCCAGGGTAGCTGCTGCCCCCTCTGACTTGAGGAAGGCACTGGGAATTCCCCAGTTCATTCCAATAGCCCAGAATTCAGATTTTCTCTGCCAAAAGAGATTTGATAACAGGGACTACACACAAGGAGCGGAACAGAGCTGAGCATAAGGTTGGAATTAAAAAAGAAAACAACCCTCGAATTTCCTTCAGCCCAAAGCCTTCTCCCCACGGATATTCTCCTGGCACTGGCCAGACATCCACTTTCATTTCCTTTCTTGCCTTTAATTAATTCTGCGGGCTGCCTGGCTGATTTCCACAGTGCCCAGTTTCAGTCTGGCTCGCTGCAATAACCAGGGAACTTCAAAGCTCTCGCAGTCATCTTCATTTCCAGCACCACGTTTCAATTAGGAACACAACCCCGTTAACAACTCCGAGCTTTGAAGGAACGGAGGAAGATTCTCCCTGCGCTTACAACCACGTGGAACCTTTCTACAGCTTCGCCACCTCCTCACCCAGCTTTTGGCTTTTAAATGTGCTGCTCACCGTGTAACCCTCACCACCTCTGCCTTGCATTCTTTATCCCAAACTTTTGTCTCCAGCCATAATCCCCGTGCTTGTGACATGGGAATTGTGCTTATGTAAGCTCTTGCATCAGGCCTGGCTGCTGCTTTGCGTTTCCTGCCCATTTTCCCAGGCAGAAAAGGCCTCTGATGAGGGGTAATCTGCTCATTCTCTGCCTGAAAAGCAGCACTGCTCTTCCTGGAAAATTAGTTCGCTTTCCCCTGAAGATATCCGGATGGGAAGGAGCATTCCGAGCTTGGATCCCGCCCCTCTGCCCAGGTGAGATCCCACCTGCATAGCTGCCCCAGCCCTGGAGCACGGGAAGGACCTGGAGCTGCTGGAGAGAGCCCAGAGGAGGCACAAGGATGAGCAGAGGGATGGAGCAAGGGGGGACACAGGGAATGGCTTCCCAGTGCCAGAGGGCAGGGATGGATGGGATCTTGGGAAGGAATTGTTCCCTGGGAGGGTGGGGGGCTGGAACAGAATTCCCAGAGCAGCTGTGGCTGCCCCTGGATCCCTGGAAGTGCCCCAGGCCCGGTTGGATGGGGCTGGGAGCAGCCTGGGACAGTGGGAGGTGTCCCTGCCCATGGCAGGGGTGGCACTGGGTGGGCTTTGATGTCCCAAAAAAACATCGGAGGGGATCGGTCCCAGGCTGGACTCAGAGACCTTTGAAGGCTTCTCCAGCCTCACTTATCCTGGGATTCTCCACTGGAAGCCACTCCATTTCAGTGAAGTCACTCTTTTGCACACCCTGTTCAGGAGCAAGCAGCACTTTCTCCCAAACTTCCCCCCGGAGCCAGGTGAGGGAGGTGGGAATGTCGCCGCTCCTAATTGGAAACGCAAAATTAGGGATTTATCCAGGTTGGATAAACCACTGGTAATAGCCTTCATTAATCTTCCTGAAAGATTAAGAAACTCTGGCTCTAAAGTCACAATAACAGAATTATTAGGGAGCTTCCAAGGGGGAATTGGTCTTATCAAAGAGAGGGGTGTGAAATATGATCTGAATTGTTTTCCTGCCCAGAAATTCCCAGATAAGCAGCACATCTCCCCCGGAAATGCCACTTATTGGTGATAATTGAATTCTCCTCATTATGTCCCCATTACAACGGTCTGCGTTCAGGTTCACACTCAGATTTGGCTAATCCTAAAATAAAATAACCAAGCATGAAGAATCAGATTTCAGCCTTTGTCTCCTGGGAATATTAATGAGGGGAAGATTCCCTGGCTTTGCTCCGAGTCCCGGGAGGTCCCTTGGGACCTGAACACCTTGAGATCTGGGAAAGGTGCAGAGAAGGGTAAAGTAAAACTGAAGAATTATTTCCACAAAGTGTCAGTTTTGAATGCCCAGACCTCACACCTTTGGGATATAAAAGCAAATCTTTACCTTTTCCTCTAAGGTATTAATTGATTCCAAAGGTTGCTCTTGGCCTTGCCTTGAGGTTCCTAAAGGAGAGTTTTTTGGATAATCTGACATGGTGATGACTCCAGTTGCAAAGACGTTTTAGTGACAGCAAAAGCAGTGGTTGGGGTTGGTTTGATGATTAAAATCTGTGTCCTGTTCTCCCTGCAGACAATTTCTGCATAACCTCAAGGAAATCCCCTCATTCCTTTTACAGAAGTGACAGAATTCCAGCAATTTGTTACACATTAGTGGCACATGCTGGAAATTAATCATTATGCTCTTAATTGCTAGAAATTCCAATTGCTCTGACAGCTCACCCTGCAGACATTTCAGCGGGAGAGAATCCCAACAAACAGGAGACGTTTCTTTGGGAAGCGTGCTGTCTGGAAATCAGGGAATTCACAGTTCTGCTTGGATCTTTGATGTGCCGAGGCTTTTATTTGCAGTAATCCCTTCGTTTAGGAGACTATCTGCTGTGAAATTTGGGATGAAATGGGCTTTGTTTGCTGCTTTATGGAGCAGTGGCTGGAAGCGCTGTCCGAAGGAACAGCGGAGAAAATGTCATTTACCTGCTGAAGGCCCCACGGAAACCAGCTGGGAGTTAAGTGGGAGAGACAAAACTCCTGTGAGGTCTGGGCTTCTTCCTCACAGGATCCTCCAGGATCCCCAGTTACTTCCCAGTGGTTTCCATCACAGTCCAGCCGCGTTATTCCTGCCACATGGATCGGCTTAGCAGGATCACAGCAGGAGCAGCGGGGCATTCCGCTGAGCTGGCAGGGTGGCAGTGCCAGGGAGGGGAACGGGAGCCACGGGCTGCAGCCAGGACAGGAAGGTTTAATTAAAAGCGACAGCTGTGACTCACAGTGAGTCCCCTGATCCCCTGGCACAGATGTGCAGTCACAGAATCCTGGAATTGGTACGGTTGGAAAAGATCCTGTGGGTCGGCGAGTTCAGCCCAGCGGCCCTGGCCGTGTCCCCCAGTGCCACATCCACACATTCCTCCAGCACTTCCAGGGATGGGCACTCCAAACCTCAGGCCAAGGCCTGAGCACCCTTTCCATGGGGAAATTCCTGCTGCTGTCCAACCTGAGCCTCCCCTGGCCCAGCCTGAGGCCGTTCCCTCTCCTCCTGTCCCTGTTCCCTGGGAGCAGAGCCCGACCCCCCCGGCTGCCCCCTCCTGTCAGGGCCTTGTGCAGAGCCACAAGGGCCCCCCTGAGCCTCCTTTTCTCCAGGCTGAGCCCCTTTCCCACCTCCCTCAGGAATCCTCCAGCCCCTTCCCAGCTCCGTTCCCTTCCCTGGACACGCTTCAGCCCCTCGGGGTCTCTCCTCTCCTGAGGGATCAGGGACCTTTCCCTTCCTCCCTGTCCCTGCTGCCTCTCTCCCATGGGATGGCACATCCACACTGGAGCAGGTATCACTGAAGTTCCAAGCAGGAGATCGAGTCCATTTCTGTATTCCCAAACCTCTGGAGTACACAGAAGAAGCTGCCTGGAAAACGTGTTGCTCCCTCAGCCTGGGAAATGTTCCCATCCAGTCACAGAACCTTTTCCTTCTGAACAGAACAGGGATTTTCAAACCATTAAAAACTGCAGTTCTGATCCCATGCCAGCTTTTCTGCCAAGCTCCATCACCCCAACTGCACCTCGAGAGAGTTTCTATCCCACAAGGTCCCCATTCCTATGGATATTCCCACTATCTCCCAGCTTTCATTTACCTTCTTTAACCTTCTCTGCTCTTCCAGTTATTCCCCAGCAATAATTCTCACCTGGGCCTTCCTCTCCTTCCTAATGCTCCTTGATTCCCTCCCTCCACACTCCCATCCCAAGCACAGCTCCCACTCCAGACCCCTCCTCTGCCTCACACCCTCTTCCCTCAGCTCCCCAAACTCCACACCTGGGTTTAAAGCTCTGCACCACCACAGCTATTCCCAGTCATCAGGCTGCCTTTCTGGCCTATGGAATTATCCTTTCTTTGCTATGGAATTACCCTCTCCTCTGGGAATTCCTATGGAAACATTCCACTGCCCTGCACAAACGGGATTCAGTCCTTCCCCTCTATCACTCCCAACTGAAAACTTCCCCCTGCCCACTCCACTCTTTATATTTTGACAAAAAGCATAAAACCTTTTGCTGTCCATCAGCTCCTCTTTGTCCTGTTATCCCAGCCCTCTCCTGGCTGTGGATGCAGTGCTGGAAGATGCCCCCATGGCCGTTCATAAATGGGATTATGGGAATGCCAAAGCCTGTGGCAGTGCAGGGAATGGCAGCACCAGGGAAATCTCAGAGGCAGAATTCCCACAAGCAGCCATGAAAATTGGTTACTTGGACATGAGAAAATGATTTTACATTAAACCCGACACTTATCCCCATAAACAGCTCATTATCCAGGAATTCCTGAGCCTGTCTGCTCTGTATTTCAGTGGATAGCATGGAATCCTGGAATGGGAAGGATCTCAAAGCCCACCCAGTGCCACCCCCTGCCATGGCAGGGACACCTCCCACTGTCCCAGGCTGCTCCAAGCCCCGTCCAGCCTGGCCTGGGACACTTCCAGGGATCCAGGGGCAGCCACAGGTTGCCCAGACAACGTTCCCTCATAAAATGCAGTGCTGGCAAGTGGTTCCCTGAAATTGGATTTCACTTCCCTAAGGAAATCTGTGGCTGGCACATCCTCGCTTCCTTCCCGTATCCCGGTTTTCAACGTTCCTCCTGCTCTTGTGTGGTTTAAACAAGTTTTGCCAGGGTCAGTTCCCCACCAAAGGGGGATGAACTCAGAATCCAGAACCCAGAACTCAGAACTCAGAACCCAGAACTCAGAACCCAGAACCCAGAACTCAGAACCAGAACTCAGAACTCAGAACCCAGAACTCAGAACTCAGAACTCAGAACCAGAGCTCAGAACTCAGAACTCAGAACCAGAACTCAGAACTCAGAACTCAGAACCCAGAACTCACAACTCAGAACTCACAACTCAGCACAGCCTCTCTGGCTGAAAGGAAATCCTCTCCTTGCTCTGAGGAGGGATCTGGGGACGGGAGGCTCCCAACCCATCCCACGGCGCTGTCGGAGTCACCCCCAGCAGAGCTGCCCTTGCACAAGGAAATGGGAGATTCCAGGGCAGCTCCAGGACAGCTCCTCCCTTTTTTCCAAGGAAATGATTGTGCCAGGAAGCCTTGGCTTTATAAATTTGGGGAAACAAAGCCCTACCAGAGCTCTCCCTGCTTCAGAGAACAATGAACGAGACCTGTGCAGGGCCAGGAGCTGGACTTGGATGATCCTTGTGGGTCCCTTCCGACTGAGGAGGGAGATTCCATGATTTTATTGCGTGACACAAACCCAGCTTCCATTTCTAACAACAAAGTGGAAATAAAGAATTAATACTGAACACTTTGTGGCTGCAAACTGCTTATCCAAGGCCAGGTTATCCCTCGGGCTGCTCGCCCTCCAAGGGCTGCACACAGAGGTCACTCCAGTATTCCAGCTGGAACACCTCCAGAGTCAGGGGTTTAAGGAGCAGGGATAACAGCAAGGATGCTCAAGGACATCATGGAAAAGCAGGATGTCTGCTTGGAAGGCTGGAGAACCCAGGATGGGGGAGGTTGGAAAAGCCCTCCAGGACCATCGAGCCCGAGCTGTGCCTGATCCTCACCTCGGACACCTCCAGGGATGGGCACTCCAGCCCCTTCCAAAGCCTGGCCACCCTTTCCACGAGGAAATCCATCAGCAGAGGGCTCTAGAACTACACTCTCCTGAGTATCCTGCTCCATGATTAATCTGTCCCAGTTTTTTTTTAGGCAATTAACATGCTGTTCTTCTGGTACAAATGTTCTGTAAAAAAACTCTCACAGCTGAGCTGTCAAACACTGAAATTCAGTGCTTTGGAATGTCAGGTTTTTAACAAAGTCCCGGAGTTTGGAAAGTATAATCAGAACTTTAATGCCCAATTATGCAATCTTAGCAGTGACTTTCTCGGGGGAATTTTATGGCTCGTGCTGTAAACTGGGATCAGCCACCAGAACTGCACCAAATTGTTCCACCCCGGGAATAAAAGGCCTGGATTCCTAAGGGAAGGGAACAGCAGAGCTTTGGGAATTGCAGGTGCAGACAGACCAGCTCTGGAAGACTTTGGCACATCCTTTTCAATCAGCCACAGTGATTTGTTTGGGGTTTTGTTTTTTTTTTTTACTATTTCCCTTGTTTATCCTAAGCATTCCAACAAAACACGGATTTTCCTTGTCTCAGCTGGTTCAGTTTAGGCTCAGACTCGTCCCCAGAGCAATCACAACGAGTGCTGGGTGTCCAGAGCCATAGCCTGGAGCCAGATTAAAAAAACATGGACAAAAGCCTGGGATAAATTTACCACCCACCCACCTGCTGGATTCAGCCTGAGCTGGGTGCAGGCACCGAGAGCCTTGGGGCTTTTGCTTTTTGGCAGCAGCTTATAAATAACCACCGAATTTCCATTTCCAGCCTGCTCTGGTGACTCCAGAAAAGGAGTTCAAGCCTGGCCCAAAGGCACAGAGCTGTAATCCGGAGGGAAGGCAAACAGGGAATTTCCCATCCTGGGCTGAGTGAGGATTTTATGGACATTTTCTGAAGCAATTATCAAATTCTGAATTGTTTGGACAACTACAAACCAGAGCAAAGCCACCAATCACCCAAATAAAGCTGGAAGGCTCTGCCCAGATGTGCCTGGAATTACAGCCATCATATTCCCAGCAATACCTGGAATGTTGTTACCTCCAAATCCCAGCTTGCAAAGCTCGAGTTGATTCTGCCAGGAATTGCCAGTGTTGTAATTTCCAGAGTAAAACCCTCCAGCAGGTGTGTTTTATAAAAGGTTTAACTGGAGTTTCTGAACTGCACCAATCTCCCATTTCCCAGATCCTTTCCCAGAACCAACCTGAGCAATCCCTGCTTGGCATTCCCGCAGTGCGAGCGAGGGAACGGAGCCTTTTCCTGAGGCTTTGCTAAATTCACTGGGCAGCCGCTGATTCCGTGGGTTTATTCCCATGTAAATCATCCCAGCCACCTTTCTACTGACAGGGATGAACAAAATGAGAGTGGCTCAGTGTCCCCAGAGCAGCACAAGGTCCCCAACGCCTCCTCCAGTGCTCCTCGGCGTGTGGAAGTTGTCTCTGGCTATTGCCAAAAGGCTTGCTTTATTCTCAGATGATATTATTTATATTTATTATTCTATTTTATGCTCGTTTCTGTTGAAATATTTCTAACAGAGTGGGAACTGAGCAGCTGTGGGACCCTTTGTCCCTTCTCAGTCCACGTGGGCTCTCCTTGGGAGACCTGGAGGAGGCAGTGGGAAGGGCTCCTGCAGGGAATGTGGGTGTCACCTCCAAAAAGCAACGAAACCAACCCAAAATACACTGAATTATGTCCATTACAGTCCGTAGGGCTGGGTGACTCCAAGACAACCCCGAATTTACTGATTTACTGCAGGTAGTGAGCTCGTACAACTTGGAGCTGCCTCTGTTCATATTTAATTAAACCCATCCCTTCTTTGAGTTCTCCGACGGCAAAACAAAAATTCAATCCCTCCACGGCCTAAACCAGGAGGTTTAAACCTAAACTCATCCCATCAGGGCTTAACTGGAAAGAGGGAAAAGGCTTTTCCTAGAAACAGAATTATTTCACAGCCGTGCTTTGACTGGGAAGTCAGGATCCATGAGAGGAGTTTGTTTGGCAGTGCCCCTGGCACCCCTGGCAGTGCCCAAGGCCAGGCTGGACAGGGCTTGGAGCAGCCTGGGATGGTGGGAGGTGTCCCTGCCCATGGAATGGGATGGCACCTCCAGCCCCAAGCATTCCAGGATTTTGGGATTGAGCTCTAAGTGCTGCAGGGATTTCAATCCCCAGAATTCCCACCTCCCAGCCTCTGACAGTTTTCCAGTGTTGTCACGCCAGGGAGGCACTGGCAGAAAACTCTTCTGCAGGAGCCACTGCAAAAACCAGGAAAAAGTATCCAGAAGCTCTTCTCAGTTTCCCAGGCTCAGCTTTGGGGTGAGATTCACTGATTTGAAGGCAGAAAAGTGCAAACTGAGAAAGAAAATAAAAAAAGAATCTCACTCTGCTCAGTGTCAGCTGCCTGTGGGGGAAAAAAAAAATCCAGGGATCAGAAAATGAGGACAGGGATCACAAAAAGAGGGAGAATAAGATCAGGGCTCCGGCCATTGTTTGAGTGGAGGGAAAATAAAGAGAATTTGGGGTGGGACATGACAGAATCCAGGAAGGAATGAAAAATCATCAGCAGATCAAGATGATCTGTGGGAACAGCGAGGTGGGACAGGGCTGGGAAAAGCTGGACAAAAGCTTAGGAGGGAGCGTTCAGTCCCTACAGACAGGAGACACCGGGGAGCAGCAAAGGAGTTCAGGGGCCTCTGGATACAGCAGCGACCCCAAACCTTCCCATCCCCATCCAGAGGGGATCCCAGCTCTGCTGGATCCGTGTGGATCAGGAGGGCCCCGAGCCCAGCCCTGCCAGGGCCAGCGAGCGGCTCCGGAGCTGCACGGGAACAGCTGAGGCTCAGCCTCGCCCAGGGAAAAACATTGGGAACAGCTTGGAGTGAATCCCATTCCTCCCTCCCACCCAGGAAAACAGATGGCATCGGGAAGATGAACAACATCCTAACGCTCCGTGCGGCTCTTCCCAGGGAATAAAACCAGGGAGCAACCAGAGCAGGGCATGGGAAGGGACTTTTCTGGGAATTCTGAGGCCCCACCACGACTCCCAAGCACCTCACCCCTCACCTGAGCTCTCTCAACCCCAGCTCCAGGGTTCCCGCTCCTGGCTGCTCCTCCTGGAATGTTCTTGGAGGCCTTCACTCCTCTGGAGTCCCATGCTATTAATAGCTGGCCTGGATTCATCCAGAGGCTATTTATTCCTCCTCCTCCTCCTCTGCCAGCGGGATCATCCATAGGGATGGACTGCATGGAGCGGAGAGGAGTCCAGCAGGATGTGGGAATTCAGAGGGAGCACTAAAAACCCTCACAGAGCCACCAGCACCAGGGCCACCCTTGCAGGACCTTCCTTCCCCGGCTGTGTAAGGTGTGAGCAAAGCAAATGCTCTCAAATCCCGTCGTGGCAATGAGAATTTGGGGGTCTGACCCTAAGGAAAAGGGGGAAACAGCGATAAAGAGAGGCAGGAAATGGTTTCTCTGTTGTCACCCTGTTTGAGAGGGTGGCAGAGAGGACAGACCTCGGCCCTCCCCAGCAGGGCACAGGGAAAAGCCAAGGGAAGAAAAAGCTAATTCTGACTCAAAATCAGGGGGAAAAAAAAAAATTCCCATTTTCCAGGGGCTGATCCCAGAGCCTGAGGAAGCTGAGACCCTCTGCAGGACGAGCATCAAAGGCTGGGTTTAAAAAGGAGCTGGACCACAGCGTTTGCTCCTCCTGACCTTCCCCAAGGATCTGGGTTATCCACAGGTTTCCTTCCCCGAGCTCAGCCTGTTGGAAATAGATTTTAGGCAGGGCAGAGTTCACTCGGAGCTCTCCTTCCCATCCTTTCATCACAGCGAGTTTCCTTGGAGTAAAAACACTCCACTTCTCCAGAAAGGTGCAAAAAATATCCCCATTCTTCTGCTCAGCACAAATGGAACAGAAAGACAGCAGCAACCATAGTTACAGAGCCTTTTGGAACATTAAATCTATAAAAATAGATAAAAACTGCATTTTACCCAGCTTGTTCCCCGCTCAGAAACCTGACAACTCCCACCCTTGAACGTTTGCTTGGTTTAAACCCCATTTTTAATATTTATTTACAGCACATTCTGGAGCTCTCGCCTCACCCTCCAAATTCAAGTTTGAAACAAAGAAAGGAAAAAATAAATTCCAGCTCCGTGCGTATTTTACATTTATTTCCTTCCTAGCTGTGAAATCCGGTGCTGCTCTTATGAAATTTCATCCCATTTGTCACGAAACCTGTTCCAAGGCTCATGGGTTTCATCCTGCTCAAGCAGCAGGTGAATTATTTTAAGGAAATACTTTGGGATTCCAGCTGTTGGTTGGTGGCAGCTGCCAAAACCAGGCTGGAAGTGCTTTTGCTTGAGAACTTTTTAAACTGGAGGAATCTTCTGCAAAGGGGGGAAGGAGTTTGGTGGAATGCTGATCTCACACAGTCAGGAAAAAAAAATTAATTCAGAAAAATTCAAATAAAATTCAAAAAAACGAGGCAGAATGTTTTGCTGAAATTATTTTTGATCCAAGCCATTTCCAGCACATTTCTCCTGGTTTAAGCCTCTCCAGTCGCGGATTAGTCCCACACTCGGGCAGAGATCAACAATAAAATTCCACAGGTCCTTTCCCTCGATCATCTCCCAGCTCTACTCACCCCATCCAGGACTAAAAGTCCTGGGTCCCCCAGGAATGATGCCAAGGAAGCTCCTCGGAGCTGACACTGGCACTAAGAGGAAGTACAAGGACTTTAATTCAAATATTCCGAAATCTTCGGCCTTTTTCTACAAACCAGACCATTCTGCTCATCCACTTTCCTTAATCCTTCATTCATCCCACAAAAAACCACGGGGAAGGTTGCAGCTGTGCCAGCAGCTGGATTGGAGATGGGTTCCTTGCTTCCCTGACCCCATCCTGACGTTCAGAACCTCGGGAACCGGACAAGTGTTCCCTGTAGGGCCTGCCCCGGGCTCCTGGAACCCTGCGGGCTCTCCAGCATTCCCAAGGCTCTGGGATCCCCCATTCCACAGGGGCTGGCAGGGATGGGACAGCCCAGGAACACCCTGCTGGGTTTGTTCCCAGCTCAGCAGTTCCCTCTCCGAGCCCTTGGGCTCCTTGGAAGGTGCCAGCAGAACTTCCCGAATGACCTAAATCGGGCAGGCTGGGAATTTCCTGGGGATGCAGGGGAGTGCCAAGGCTTTGGGAGGGGACAGCAGGGACACGGTTGCAGAGGCCAGGTGCAGGGATTGCCCAGTGCCAGTCCTGCGTGGGTGAGGACGGGGGGGACACTGCAGGGCAGCGTGGGGGGCAGAATTCCTGGGGCACGGAATGCGGCCCAGCCCCTCTCCCGCAGCGTTCCCGGCCGTGCTGATCCCCACGGCAGGAAACCTCGGGCCTGGGAGCCAGGGGAACCCCAGAGCTCTCCTGGAATCATGGAATGGTTTGGGATGGAAGGGGTCTTAAACTCATCCAGTGCCAGCCCTGCCACGGCAGGGACACCTCGCAGTGTCCCAGGGTGCTCCCAGCCCGGCCTTCAGCACCCCCCATCTCCACAGAGCAGAGCTGGGATGGGATCTCACCCATGGAAGCTCTCGGTGTTGGAATTAGAGCTGCCCACGCTGACCCAGGACTACGAAACTTGAATTTCTGATGGGTTGCACTGAGTGAAAGTCACAAACAAACAGTCCCTGAGAGAGAGAGGAGCTGGAGCGTGGCAGGGCCGGGGGTGAGGTGGGAGCTGCTGCGAGGTGTGCGAGCATCCACCGGGAACAGACGGAATTCGGAGGGAAGGATTTCACTTTGTCACTTCCCATGAGAGCAAAGAAGCAATTATTTAGATGACAAAGAACCTGTCTCCTGGATTTAGAAGATGATTATAGGAGATGTCAGTCTGCCGCAGAAAGAAGTTCCTCCTGCTTTAGAACAAGTTTTTTTTTTTTTCCTTGACATTTTCCCGAGTTAATTTTTCGCTTTCAGGGAATTTTTCTTCAGAGGAGCCATCAGTTTACAGACACAGCCAAAACCTGGGAGCTGTGCTCTGCTACCCCACCCGTGGAACCTGCTGTCCTTCACATTAAACAGCGCTGGGGGTGTGCCTGTGCTCCCCAAACACAAAAAGAAGCCCAAATTAAGCACTAATCAGTCCCTGGGATGCCATTAAGCACCATGAAAATCACCACACAGAACACTCGAGCCGTCCCTGCTCAGAACCTTTCTGCTTTAACGCTTTCAAGGCTCTGTTTGAGGCCACGACACCCAGAGCTGCCGTTTCAAACCCGAATTTCAGCGTCTCGAGAGCAGGAGCAGAGCAGAGCTTTTGTTTCTAGGCCTGGATTTCGTTGTTTTTCTGTTGTTTTGGCTCTAAGGGAGCCCGGCACGACGTGCCTGAGCCTTCCAAGCCGTGCAGAAAAATGAAATACTCGGTGAACTAATTAGAGGAGCAGATGTTTTTGACACCCATGTGTGAGACTGCGATAACATTCCTACACGAATGGAAACAGCTCTGCCTCCCTTTCACTCCCAAGGTATCCCCTATTTTCTGATTCAAACTGTTTCATTGGATCAAAACAGGAGGGATTCTGACCAGGAGAAGATGGAGCAATTTGTGCTGTTGAGGAATGAAACGAAATAGAGATAATGTTTTGGTTTTGAGAGCAATGCCATCCATATGTCCTGTCAAATAATCTCAGATGTTATTGGGACCTTCCGGTGACAAGTAATGGGCTAATTAGAGCAAAAATCAATCCATTTCACAGAAAAAGAAATGAAACTTAAGTCTGGCATTTCCCAGTGACAGAATTTGCTGTCCCACCTCGAATTTTGACAAGTTCAGCAATTTTTAAAGTGCTGTGTGTGCAATCCTACTGCCTTGGAACCAGGCTGGGAGATGCAGCTCAGGAGTCCCGAGCCCTGCAAGTTCTGACACAGTAAAGGTGGGGCTCATCAGGCCACTTCCCTCTGCTGGGAATGCTTTCCTTCCTGGATTTGGTGCCTGTTGATCCAAAGGCAAAGAGGTGAAACCATGGAATGCTTTCCAGGGACCGGGATGAGCATTTCTAAGCAGCCCTGGCTGCTCTGGCAGTCCTTAACACCTGCACTTGAATTTCTGGGATGACAAATCCTCCTTGTTCCAGGAGGATTTTCTTTTGTGCCTCCACCAGATCAGGAATGAAGGAGTTGGAAGCCAAGGCAGGATCTTCCTTGAGAGGTGGAGCCATGGAATGGAGCCCAGCGGAGCAGGAGGTGAGGCCCTCTGCTTTTNCGGGTTTGGAGCAGCCTGGGACAGTGGGAGGTGTCCCTGCCAGTGGAATGGGATGGGATTTAAGGTCCCTCCGACCCCAAACCATTCCATGATTAGGAAAACAGAAAACCTTGCAAAACAAAGTTCAGAAAAGCTCAAAACCCCCTTCAGGTTTTCACTGATACAACTCCCCCCACAGCACACTGATTTTATTTCCAAGGAAAAACGTTCCAAACCTTCCTTCCCAGCACCTGGGGCTCGGGAAAGGTTGCTCCCACACTGGTACCTGCTGCTGACTGATCGTTTTGTCCCTTCCTAATTGGCTCGGGAACAAACAAACTCATCTGCTCCCTTTCCAAATGCCACAATAACAACCCCGAAACAAACCCCGTGACAGATGCAGATCCTGCTCATTGTTTGCTCGCATTTTAATTAACTGCAACCCAACCTTTTCCGGCAGATTTACAGCCCAATAAACAGCACAAAAGCTTCTTTTCCGAGATGGGAACCCCGCCACGAACGAGGTTCCATTAACAATTCCGAGCCCATCCCGGCCACGGGAGACCCCGGGATCTCCCAGCCGGAGCTGCCTGGGGATGAAGGAGCTCTTAAAGGATGGTTCTTGGGTGGGGAGACGCCGCAAATCCGCAGTCATTTACCCCGGCAGATCTGCTCTGCCACAGCCCGCAGTGCCATTTGCTTCCAAGGGATCGGGGAGGTCTGGAAAGCGCCTGGAATTCGGCACCCTCCAGGCGCTGCTTTCCGCGCCCGCAGGGAATCCAATCCGGCGACTCCCGAAGGGTTCCTCCTTTTTTTGTTGGGAATGAAAACCCAGGGAGTGCTGCTGAGCAGCCTCCAGCTCTGAATACCGGGACAGAGCGATTCCTTAGGGGGAAAAAAGCGGAATGTCTCCCGGGACAGCATTCCCGGAGCTCCCATTTCTGGGTAGTGGCCGTTGGGATGCACAAAGGGCTCTCGCGGAGCGCGCTAAAAGAGGAACACATTTTAATTAAGTACCGTTGAAAAGGGCCCAATTTAAAGCAAGTAGGTCAGCACCTGCTTTGAAAAGGCTGCTCTGAATGAAGTCACTGCAGCAGCGCTGGAGCTGGGAGCTTTTCATTTGCACTTTTCTACCCTGAGCACAGGCCCAGCCTCAGCAGTTCCCTTGAAAATGCAGGAAGCAAAGGAAAAGAACCTAAAATGGACAAAAAAGAAGGGCCACACTGTGGCTTCGGGAATGGGAGCTTTGTGCCGTCCCTGAGCCAACCCAGTCGTGCCCTTTAGGAAAGGCTGATAATAAATAAGAATTTGTCTGGCAGCAGGTGAGTTCTGCTGCCTCAACACCATGGACACAGCAGGGAGTTCTTACAGCAAATGTTTCAGAGAATCCCAGCCCAGAATCCCAGACTGGTTTGGGTTTGGAGGGACATCAAAACCCACCCAGTGCCACCCCTGCCATGGCAGGGACACCTCCCACTGTCCCAGGCTGCTCCCAGCCCCGTCCAGCCTGGCCTTGGGCACTGCCAGGGATCCAGGGGCAGCCACAGCCGCTCTGGGCACCCTGTGCCAGGGCCTGCCCACCCTCCCAGGGAACAATTCCTTCCCAATATCCCATCCATCCCTACCCTCTGGCAGTGGGAAGCCATTCCCTGTGTCCATCTGAGACCAAAGACGAATTTCATTAATTTCCTTTTAGTGCTGATACAGAAACACAGCCATGAAAGCCCGGCCACCCCTGAATTTGTCAGTGCCACAAATTAGGGTGGAACAAAATGCCAGAGGGAGAGGGGGAAGGAGTCGGTGTGGATCTTATGAGAAGTTCTCCAGTAATTTATTTTTAGGAGCTCTCTCTCTGCTCCCCATCACAAATTGATATCAGCACCAGCACAATGTCAAAGAAACGCCAAGCCCCAGCCCCCATCCCTTCCCTCCGACTGGGTGCAGGTAGGAAAAGCAGATCAGGGAGCTCAGGGCAGAAAACCAGATTTCCTTTGCCTCAGGTCCACCCTGCTGGGAACAGAGCTGATTCCTGGTGCTCTGACCCAGTTCCTGTCCAACGTGCCCATCCCTGCCCTGCTCCCGGAGCCGGCCGGGAAATCCGGTCCCTGCCACTGCACATCACCGTGTCCCCGGGAGGGTGACAGCCCCGGGAGCTCCTGCCACAGCCCAGCACCTCCACGTGTCCCTGGATCCCCTCCGAGATCCCCCAGAGCACCCAGGGGAAGGGAGGGGAGAGGAGGAGCCCTCCCGGCCACTGCAGCTCCAGCAGCTGACAGGGAATGTCCCAAGTTTTACACATTAAAACCAAGGGAAGAAACAAAGAAACAGGCAGTGCCCCTCAGCTGGAAATAAAACAGGCCAGGATTTTAAAAAAAATCACTGGGCTGGCTTCAGCATGAACAGAAATCCCAAAGCCGGGCTCGGAGAAACATCTGGAAGCCCCTAAATTCTCCCAGCCACGGATGGAGCTTTTAAGCGAGAACAATATTTCACCAAAAAGTACAACTTGCCATACAAACATTTTCCTGCAAGAGTTTTGGTTCCCAAGTGGGAGGTGTCAGAGTTTGCAATGGGCTCCAGAAAATCCATCAGAACCTTTCTAGGACACGACACCAAAACCCCTCCTGACGTCCTCCTGAACTCAGCACCTGCATCAGGTGGCGCTGAAATGTCTCCATTCCTGGGGCAGTTTGGAAGGAATTCTGCAGCCTCTGTTCCGACCCCAAAAGAGAGGCAGAAAGAGAGAACCCCCAGAGTTTCCCTTGGCACTGGAATTCCAGTTGGCTCAGCTGTAGTTTCCAAGCAACCAAGGAGGATGCTCAGGCTGCGCCTTCCCCAAGAGAAAGGCAGAGAGAGGATTCTGCCAGGAATCCACCAGGAGAGGAAAAGCAGGGAATATGGGAATGAGACAGTGCCACAACCAGCGGGGACAGCTGACCCTGAAAACGCAGCCGGATCGGGGAGGGAAAGGGAGAAATCTCCCCCAAAATGAGCTCGCTGAAGAGCGGCTGCTGTTGGCTTGCGGTCCCCGCGTGATTTCACCTCGGCCCCGGGCAGCTGCACGAGGCAGGCAGCACCAGGCACCCCCAGCCCCAGTCAGACACGGCCCAGGGCGGGGAAAGGGCTCAGAGGAGGCACAGAAAGAGCACAGGGCAGCAATGGTTTTATTCAGGGCTGGAGAAGAAAGGCAGCAAGGAAAGCAGCGCTGTCTGAAAGCCCTGCCTGCATTATCCCCCGGAACACTGGCGCTTTGTGCAGCACCCCCGGGGGCAAAAGTGCTCTCAGAAAGGCTTTTAAATAATATTTCTAGGGCTGGGGACAGGAATATTTGAAAGCATTCGAAAATCAGCCCGGGAGCTCGGGGCTGGGCTGGGCTCCTCGGCCCTGCTCACATTGTGAGGGGTGAGCACCCACGTTGTGCCCCTCAGTGTCCCACAAAACGCCTGCCCAAGGAGCTGGGAAGAGCTGGGAGGAGCTGGGAAATGGAGCCCTGCACGGGTGGGCAGTGCCCCAAAGGAGCTGCCCTCCCAAACTTGATTTTACCCATTTCTGTGAGCACAGTGGGACCCAGGCTTTGATGATCAGCGTGATGGGAGCCAAGGGCGCCCTGAAAATCGAGGGATAAAGCCCACCAAGGACACAAAAGACCTGTGCCTTACACAGCCCAGGATTCTCCCTCAGAAATGTGGGAAGGGGAACAGCTTAATTGGGAATTATTCCCTGCCACATCTCCCCGTGCTGCACCAGGTCCCGGAACGTTCAAAGCTCCTTTAACAACACCTAAGAACAAGAAGGGATTTTTCCTTGGTCCTCAGCTGTAAAAAGTCCAAACATCAAAAAAAAAACCAACCAACCAAAAACCCCAACACAAATCAACAACAAACCAAATTATCCAGAACCAAGCCTGGGAAAGAAAGAAAGAAAAAAGAAATCACTCAAACGCTTCACGCAGCCAATTTATAAACAACTAAAAGTGTGTGGATATCCTGGAAATTATTCAGCCTGCCTAATTATGGATATGGCTGCTGTTGTGGCTGTGAAGCAGAGAGGAGCAGATGCAGCAGCAGGAATTCAGCCTCACAAGAGTAACCCCCAGTTCTGGGGGAACAGCCGAGCAGTTCCAGCTTTTCCTGAGGTTTTTATGAGGAAAGGGATAAAACCAAGCAAACAGCACAATCAGTTTGTCCACTGAAGGTGGGGTAAATGATTGAGGAGCTCTTGCTGGATTTAAACATAAAATCCTGATTTCTGGCTATCTGTGGCTGTAAACGTGCCTGAACATGGTCTAAGGAATATTTATTCCCTTTTTTTTTATCCCTCTGCCCCAGCACCTTCAGCCAGCACCTCATGGACCCATAAGGACCTCACTGATTTCCACTTAAAACCTTACAAAGGCCACGATTGCTGAGGTGAAATCCATCCTTGGGATACCCCCAGTGCCTGTTTGGAGCACGCAATTCCAACGGCATCCTGAGGAAAGCTTTCCTCCTGCTCCGAACACCAAACACCTGCAGGCACATCCACCCTGAGAACATGGAACATCATCCTCAGATTCCTACAGGGAACCTGGGTTTTGTTGGAGAAGGTATTCCAAAGGGCCAAAGGCAAAACATTTCCTTGCCAGAATGAACTGTTTAATTCCCAGCCCTGACTGGCAGCTTTTTGGGATAGGCACAGGGCAGGGATCACTTCCCAGCGACGCCGAGGCTGTGCTTGCACATTCCCGGTGATTCCCAGGGCTCTTAGGGAATGTTTTCCTGCTGCAGAAGCATGGATGGAGTGAGAAGCACAGATGGGATTCGCTGGAGAGCACCAGGAATTGCAGCACATCTCTAAATGTGGCAGGGTCCCGTTCTTTCGTAACCAAGGATTCCTTACATAACTCATTACTAATAATAGGGAATCGCTTTTTTCCCCACTTTTTGGGTGCCTTACTCACACTCTGCAAATCCTTTCTCCCCCAGAGCTGTAGTGCAGGGAGAAATCCAAGGACAGCCTGGTGCCATGGGGCCCACGGATGGAGCCAGCACGGAACAGCCCGACCCAAAAACCTCGGGATGAAGTTCATCCTTTTGGGATGAAGCTGCACGGAACAAACAGCAGCAAGGAAAGGGCCATCCCTGACTCAATTCCCGTCCTGAGCCCTAAGGACCTGCCAGGGGCTCACCCCTGGGTGGTGAAGGCCGCTCCACATCATCCTCATTATCCATGAAACCGCCCCAACATTCCCGGGGTTTGCGTTTGTGGCCCAGGAACTGCAGCTCCCCAGCCCCAGGTGAGGCTCTGGCTGCCCCTCTGGAATATTCCCCCTCTGGAATATTCCCCCTCTGGAATATTCCCACTCCTTCCCCCTGCACAGGTTTGCTCTCAGCAGTGCCCTTTGCCTTTTTTCCCTGTCCTGCCCCCTGTTTGCAGACCCAGCTTTGGGACGGCTGCCCCCTGGAACAAAGGGCACTGAGCTCTCTGTAAGATCATGGATTTCCCTCTGGATCAAACACAAACTACTGGAAAAGCAAAATCCCCCTTCGTTTCCAGCAGCACCACTCAAAACTTGGGGGAAATGCACAGAATTTAGGGCACTCGAGGATGTGGGCAGTGCTGGAGGAACTTGTTGATCTTAGAGGGCTTTTCCAGCATAAACAATTCCATGGTTTTAACCCCAGCAAGGCACTGGAATCCCAGGGACAGTTCCAACAACTGAAATTATTCTGGGCCTGAAGGTTTGAGACCAGCCCTGGCTGAGCTGGGCCTGTGAAATGCCAGGCAGATGTTTGTGTTTTGGGGTGAAACAAGGTCATTCCTGCATCTCCTGCCTTCCCTCCTGGGTACCTAAATGGCTTCCAGTGCATTTCCCATCCCGTTATTTTGAAAGCAAACCAGTCCTTTCACTCCCTATCAATCCTGCAAATTGCTCTCTGGGATAAAACCTTTCAACTTTGCTTTTTTTTTTTTTTTCTCCGCAGGAAACATTCTCTTCACTGGAGGCAGGGTGATTAATTACCTCCTAATTACCCAACCTGCAGGTAAAAATGTCGGTCAGGAGAAGGGAACGTGGGGCTTTGCGGGTGGAGGTTAAAGCCCAGTTTGGAAATCAGTCCCTGGGTGCCCATTCGGGAGCTACCAAGCTGATAAAAGCTGGGAAAAGTGCACAGCCACCCTTAAATAACACCAGGGCCTCCCTCTGGATACTCTCTGAGTGCAGAATTCCACTGCCTGCAGCCAGGGAAAACCAGGATCTCTGCTCCCGGGAGAGGCACTGGCTGGATCCCAATGAAAATCCCTTTAATGCCACGTTTTAAATGTGTAAATGCAATTACACTCTGAGCATTTTAATTGCATTGTGGTGCCGCTCCTAAAAGGAATTTTAAGAAAGGATTTTCCTGGTAGTTTGGAATATTCTGCCAGAGGATGCTGGAATTGTGGAATGGTTGGGTTGGGAGGGACCTTAAATCCCATCCAGTCCCATCCCATTCCATGGGCAGGGACACCTCCCACTGCCCCAGGCTGCTCCCAGCCCCATCCAGCCTGGCCTCGGGCACTGCCAGGGATGGGCCAGGAATTCTGCCTGCTGCTGGACTGACTGCAGGGAAGAGGCACAGAGGAATTCTCAGGGAATTCTGCGGCACTGACAAGACTTCAACCATGGTTTCACCTTCAGTGCTCAACCTAGAAACCCAGGAAGGAACTGGGCTGTGCTCACTGCTTTGGGAAGGGATCCCAGCTCACTGCACGTCCCTATTCCAGCTGTTTCTCAGGATAGTTCACACGGGGGGATCAGCACACGAGGTTTCTCTCTCTCTGCACCCCCCGATTCTCCCAGGGGTTATTCAGTGTTCAGTGACCTCATTCAACACCTGGGAGCTCAGTTGTCTGTAGGAAACCCCATCTCACTGAAGGAGAGGGGGAGCACAGGCCTGGAGCCATTCCTGGAAATTCCTTTGGTCTCTTTCCTCCTGGTTTTAAATTTTTTCTTTTAATTTCTTCCTTGAAAGCAAGAAAGAGCCCCCCCTGCTCCAGCTCCATTCGTTATCCCAGTGCTGCTCCCGTCCTTCCATTCCAGCAGGAATGAGGAATCCCTGCTCCCACACCTCCTTCCTGGAAATTTCTCCCTGCAGACATGGCTGTGGCTCCCCCTCGAATCGCTCCTGCTCCATCCTATCCCATCCCATCCCATCCCATCCCATCCCATCCCATCCCATCCCATCCCATCCCATCCCATCCCATCCCATCCCATCCCATCCCATCCCATCCCATCCGCTCCCCTTTCCAGAGCACAGCTGTTCCCCCACTGCACAGATGTTCCCACGGACACAGGTGATCCATCACGGAATTACCACTCCACATCCAACAACTCCTGCCACCAAACCCTTCCCTGGGCTCGTGAAGCCATCCAGGAGAATGCCTGGAGATGGGAATTGGGCTTTGGATCTGCAGCTGGGGCTCCCGGGGTGCTGAGAGCCATTCCCGGCACGCCCGGATCACAGAGGCACGGAGCGTCCTGGGTTGGAGGGGACTCACAAGGATCAGGGAGTTCAGCTGTGCCCTGCCCAGGACAATCCCAAAATCCCACCCTGGGCATCCCTGGCAGCAGTGCCCAAACGCTCCTGGAGCTCTGGCAGCCTTGGGGCCGTGCCCATTCCCTGGGGAGCCTGGGCAGTGCCCAGCACCCTCTGGGGGAAGAGCCTTTCCCAATATCCACCCTAAACCCCTCCTGGCACAGCTCCAAGGGACACTCTTTATCCAGGATCCAGGACATCCTGGCACAGCTCCAAGGGATGCTCTTTATCCAGGATCCAGGACATCCT
>VZRQ01003003.1:17323-115009 GCA_013397975.1 Machaerirhynchus nigripectus | reverse complement strand
CTTGCTAAGCGAGCGAGGTGGTTCTCCCCATCTACTCTTCCGTCATGAGACCCTACCTGGAGTGCTGAGTCTGAGTCTGGTGTCCCCAGTGTAAGAAAGACCTGGACCTCTTGGAGTGGGCCATGAAATTGAAGAGGGTTAGGCAGAGCACCTCTCCTGTGAAGAAAGGCTGAAAGAGCAGGGGTTTTCAGCATGGAGAAGAGGATATTTCAGGGAGAACCCCTTGTGGCCCTCGAGTACCTGAAGGGGCCTTACAAAAAGGAGGGGGAGGGACTCTTTATAGGGGCACATTTTGGTGGGACGAGGAGCNATTTAGATTAGCTGTTAGGAAGAAGTTCTTTACGGTGGGGGTGGTGAACCACTGGTACAGGTTGATCATAGAGGTTGTAGATCTCGATTCCTGCAAGTGATCAAGGCTGGGTTGAACTGGGCTCTGAACAGCCTGATCTAGTGGAAGGTGCTGCCCATGTGTGGCCTAGTGGAAGTACCTGCCTATGGCAGGGGGTTTGGAACTAGGTGAACTTAAAGGTCCCTTCCAACGCAAACCATTCTGTGATACTGTGTTTAAGAGCACTGGCCCTAAGGAGGAGCCCTGTGGAACCCCACTGGTGACACGTCACCGGCCTGATGCCACCCGCTTCACTGTAACCCTTTGTGCCCAGCCCATCAACCAGTTGCTCACCATCACACAATGTGTTCACCCAGCTGTGTGCTGGACATTTTGTCCAGAAGGATCCTGTGAGAGACAGTATTGAAACCTTTACTGAAATCCAAAAAGATTACCTCAACTGGTTTCCCCTGATCCAAGTGGGTGGGTTAGCCTGTCAAAAAAGTAAGTTAATTTTGACAGGCAGGACTTTTCTGTCATGAACTTGTGTTGGCTGTGAACAATGACTGCGTTGTCCTTCAGGTGTTTTCCAGTACCTCCCAGAATAATCTTCTTCATAATTTTGCCAGTCACTGAAGTGAGACTGTGACGGGCCTGTAGTTGCCAGGGTCATCCTTCTTGCTCTTCTGGAAAACTGGGACATCAGCCAGCTTCCAGTCAATTGGGACCTTTCCAGATTCCCAAGTCCATTTGAAAATCATTGAGAGAGGTCTCGTGATGACATCAGCCTGCTCTTTGAGTATTCTCAGATGAATTCCATTGGGCCCTATAGACTTACAGGGATCCAGCGGGATTAGCAGATCCCATACAAGTTCAGGATCAGCTGGGAGCTGACCATTCTCACAGCCATGGTCCTCCAGCTCAGGGCACTGGGACCCCCTTAATCCATTGCTGGCTTTGAGGACAGAGGCAAAAAAAGCATTGAACATCTCTGCCTTGTCCATGTCCCTGTTTGTGAGGTGACCATCCTCATTCTGTAACAGGACAATATTATTTCTCCACTGTCTTTTGCTATTTATGCATTTAAAACTCCTCTTTTTAATGTCCCCCTCAATTGTGGCCGGCTTCAATTCCAGTTGATCTTGAGCCTGACAAATTTTCTCCCTGCAGTGATGAGCAGCATCTCTGTATTCCTCCCACATGACCTGATCTTGGTTCTGCTGAGTCTACCTTCCCTTTTTGCTGCTACCTCCCAAAGAAGATTCCTGCTCAGCCAAGCCATCTTCTGCCTCACCTGCTCGACTTCTGACATGCAGGAATTGCCTCCTCCTATGCCCTTAGAAGGTGGTTCTTAAAACAGGAGCAGCACTGATGGCCCCCAGCACCTGCAAAAGCATTTTCCAGGGTACCTTACTCAGTAATTCCCTGAGCAGCCTGAGGTCTGCTCTCTTCATGTCCAGAGCTGGGGTTTTGCTGGCACTTTTCCTTCTGTCAGAGATTTTAAGCTTGATTCCTTTGTGGACACTGAGACCAAGAAGGCCACCAATCACGATATCACTCACGAGACCCTCTCTGTCGGTAAGCAACAAATCAAGGAGAGCATCTTTCCTAGCCAGCTGTCTTAGTACTTGAACTATGAATTAGCATCCAGATGTTTTAAGAATCTCCTGGACTTGATTGTGCCAGCTGTGTGGTGTGGTGTCCCCAGTTAACATCTGACAGGTTGAATTACCCTATAAGGAGAAATTTGAAGGTCTCCCTTGGTTACTTGAAGAATTGATGTTGTTGTTGTGTCTAGANTGCTGGCACTTTTCCTTCTGTCAGAGATTTTAAGCTTGATTCCTTTGTGGACACTGAGACCAAGAAGGCCACCAATCACGATATCACTCACGAGACCCTCTCTGTCGGTAAGCAACAAATCAAGGAGAGCATCTTTCCTAGCCAGCTGTCTTAGTACTTGAACTATGAATTAGCATCCAGATGTTTTAAGAATCTCCTGGACTTGATTGTGCCAGCTGTGTGGTGTGGTGTCCCCAGTTAACATCTGACAGGTTGAATTACCCTATAAGGAGAAATTTGAAGGTCTCCCTTGGTTACTTGAAGAATTGATGTTGTTGTTGTGTCTAGATGGTCTATAGCAGACTCCCATGATGACATCTTTGTTATTTGTTTGTACCTGAATCTCAACCCAGAGGGTATCAACCTTGCTGTTGCCAGTTGGAAGCTCCATACATTCTTGTCCCTCCATTGTAAATAATGCTACCCCTCTGCTTTGCCTGCCCTGCCTGTCCTTCCTGAAGAGCCTGTAACCATCCACCAGTCACAGGACTCATCCCACTGAGTTTCATTTATGCCAGTTATTTCTGGCACTGGGCCAAAACTTCCCCTTACTCATTTCTCATGCTATGTGGTTCATTGTAGCCTACACTTCATGGAGCGGACTGAGTGATCTCAGTTCCTCAAGTTTTGGTGTGCCATTCCATTGCTTATCACTGGCAAGCCTGGTTTTATTCTTTCCTGCTTTCCAGGCTAGTTTAAAGCTCTGTCAATGAGCCCTGCTAGCTCTTGTGGTAGAAACTTTTTTCCGCTCTGCAAAAGGTGCATTCCTTCAGGTATCAGTACACTAATTGTTGTATAGACCATGACATAAAAAAAAAAACCCCCAGATTCTGCCAATGACACCCAATTTTGGAACCACATGCCCCTGGGAAGCAGCAGACTTCCCTGTGGCTTGGGTCTGGTCTGCATAGCAGCCCTTTGGTTCCCTTTAGAAGGGAGTCACCTATATCAGCTATACTTCCCTTTTAATTAACAGGGACAGTTGTGATGAGGGTGGCAGGCTGTCTTGCCCCAGGTGGTTCCTCCATCCCAGAAAGGCCTTTGTCTATCTCATCAGCTGACTGTCCTTCCAGTTTCAGGGCATCATACCTCTTGTAAAAAGTACCAGTCCTATTTGTCGTCTTCAAGTTTTGAGGAGTGTTCTGCCTAGTGTGGCCAGTGAACAACTTCCAGTGTTCATGTTCAAGGGACCTCTGCCTTACTGCTTGGTAGGATTCTGAGTCCACCTGCATCTTTGTGACTTCTGAGACTCTTCGGGAGTAGTCTGTCAGTCTCTCACTCATTCTCACGAATACTTCACTTAGTCTCATGGCTCCTTCACATGGTAACAGCACATTTACAATAACACATCTTCTGTGACAGGAGTGACGGTCAGCCCCAGCCTTAAAGAGAGGCTGGGGCACTCCGGGCGACTTAAGTCCTGAAGAGGTACATCCACTATTGGATGGCCTGGCTGGGTGGAAGCTTCTGACATGGCTGGTACGGTGACTTCAGGGGAAATGAGCTCTGTGGTGTGTCAAAACCATAACTGAGGGAGCATACACTAATAAGATTATGCCCTTCTTCTCCAGCTACTGGGTCTGTTCGCTGCCTCTGTTGGCTGCTCCCAAATGGTCCTAGGGGAGCGCTGCCAGTGTGCCCTGGTCATGCTCACTAGGACCCCTTTTGAGAGAGTGGGAGCAGTCACCGCCCTTGCTGTCTGTGCTCACGCTCAGTCAGCCACTCTAGGGCAAGCTGTCGGTTCTGTGTGGGTGTCAGCGCTCTACTGTGGTTCTCCTGGTTCCAGCCCTGCTCACTGCAGTCCATGGCTCCACACTGGAGCTGTTGGTCTCGGCAAGGGGTGTTTGGGGCAGTTAGGCCATGTTCCAATCTGTCACTGTCACTACTGGCTCTGCCTGTGTCCAGTCAGCCATTCCAGGGCAGGCTGTTGGCTCCATGTATGTCTCAGTGCTCTCAGGCAAATGAAAAAAAAGTTCTGAAAGCAGTCTTAATAATCTTTTTAATGCTTGTTTCACTGTATTACCATGAATCTTACAAGTACAAATTTCAGGCTAGTCACAGCTGTTTAGGGGAAGATTTTTTTACACGTAGGTTACAGAGATGCCCAGCTATCTTTCCTCCTTTTTTAGTACTGCTGTGCTGTGCTTGGCCCGTATGACACATCTGGTGATAGCAAGTCAGTTCAACTGTTGTTTCTGGTAGATGTTTCTTATAGCACTCCAGCTGGTTCTGTGAGTACCATACAAATGTCCAGAAATGGACAGAATTACCAGGATCCTTATCTTTCTGGTGGGCTTTTAGAAGGATGATCAAGCTAATGGGCAAAATTAAGGATCATGTAAACATTTTCTGCTGATGACAGCTTGGATGTGTATGCATATATGCGCGTGTGTGTGTGTGTGTAATAACTGCCAGTAGATGTTAAAATTTTTTTTTCAATGCCCCTAATGTCACATAGAAATTGTGGTTTTGTTTTTGTTTGTTTTTTGTTATTAGAGATATTCTGCTAATTGAAAAGGAGACAGAAAATAGATGTCCACGCCTACAGACCCTGCTGCCATGCCTCATCCTGGTCCTTCCCCTGGACCAGGACCTTCACCTGGACCGATTCTGGGACCTAGCCCAGGACCAGGGCCATCTCCTGGCTCCGTTCACAGCATGATGGGGCCAAGTCCTGGTCCACCCAGTGTCCCACATCCAATGCCGACAATGGGGCCTACAGATTATCCGCAGGAAGGCATGCATCAAATGCATAAGGTAATAGTTTATTACAAGTGAACCTGTTCTCCGTAGAGTTCTCTCCGCTGATGAAAAGTCTACTTAAGCTATGTTTAGACCTGCTTAACTGCTATTACACATCACCTGCAGAACTTCACCTACACTCTTACTTCTTTCTTTATTACTAAAGATTATTCATGTATCAGATTAAACACAGGTTCCTTGTTCTTAGTAGACTACTTTTAAGTATAGAGTTAGTAGTTTGGAAATCTTCATTTGTAAACTGTACTTTTCAGTAAGACATATTACTAGGTAGAAAAAAAGGAATGATAGTGTTAAAACTGTAAGGCACACTGTTCTAACCACCTTGTTTCTCTTCTTCTTGTCTGTTTGGACATACTGTGTTTTTTTCTGGGGTGGTTTTTAATTTTGCATGAAACTGTTGTTCTTTTTTTTAAAAAAAAAACCCCAAGAAACCAAAAGAAACTTAATCCACCTTAAAGGATTTGTATTACAAATTTGTTTACTCTTTCATATTGAAAAGGTGATTGAAAAATGTGGCTTTCAAGTTACATTTTGTAAGGACTCCATCTTACAGAGGAATATAAAATTATGTCATGTAGAACATGTCAATAGTTGCACTTTAGTGGTTACTGTTATACACTTAAAATTGTAAGTGTGCTTAGACTATCATTAATGTTTTTTGCTTTGAGAAAATACTTGCCTGTCTGGAAATTCCTTTGTGAGAACAGTCTCTTTATGTATTGTCATTTTTGTTTGGTTGTATACCAGAGATTTAGAACTCAGAATAATTTCGATTGCACTGGTGTTCTACTCAGAAATATGTAGTAGCAGCTTACAGAGCCAAGACATTGAAAAAACTTTGGCAGCTATTGTTGATTCCACTTGGAATTGTTATGTGCACATAAGAGAAAAAATTGCAATAAAAAACTGTTTTAAAGTAGTAGGAACATGTTTTAATTTTCCTCTTAAAATGACATCTTCATTTCGACACTCTCACATATGGATCAGTTGTATTCATTAAAACAATGTCCAATCAGTGGGGACATGACATTACCATGTTTTACATGAAGAACTAAAAAAAATTTTAATAGCACAAAGACTAGCTGAAGTGAAGGAGGCCACGATCCAGCTTCCCATTTGTACTGACCTGTTGTAATCTCTGAGAGGTCAGTACATGCAGTAACTATAACCTTTGCATTTGAATCTTGAGCTATCTGATTTAGCTATTAGCCAGATTAGACATTTGCAGTTGTTTGTGGGGTCAGTTACAGCCCAGCTTTTGAGAACTCTGTCCCCAAACTTCATAGCCAGGGTTCTTAATGTCCTTCATTCCTTTCTATTTTTCTCCTACCTGTAGAAGAAGAAGGTGGCACCAGGAATTTTCCGTAGAATGGCTGAATGCTTCACACATTTTGTTTTTAACTGATATATCCTGTTATATTAGCCATTTAATCGTATGTTATAATTAGAAACAAACAACAAATGTCATCCCAAAGCATTCTTTTGGAGACTTCAGAGAGCATCTCACAAGGTTGTGTGAGCCAGGGTAGAAATTCTCCCATTGAGATGGCATTGAAATGTCTTGAAAAATGCGCCACAAAGAGTCTGGATAGCCAAGTCAAAGATGATCATTCAGTATAGTTATAGTAAATTACTCCCCTTTTCTAAACTTTGATTCTGATAATGGAATAATGACTGTAATTTCACAATTTATTTTAGTAGCAACAGCCTTGCTGTCCCCTAGGTTTCCACTTCAGAAGTTCCAGCATGTCTTCAGATGTGTGTTATTAAGCTAAAAAATGGGTCCATTGAGCTGAAGCAGGTGAAAAAAAGAAAAATGGAATAAAATCTTAGTTAATTTTCAGTCTAGATGAGGTTTTGGGTCTGTTTTTCTGTGCCAATCCAGAAATAGTGTATTGTGATAATTGTTGGAAGGGTCTAAGAAATTCTCTAGAAGGGTGTCTCTGGATTATTTTGCAAATATTACTTGAGTGTTGTTCAGTGTAATTAAAAAACTGGTCAGCCACCTGCAGCTGGACCAAATAAACATTTTCTTTTTGCTTAGTACTATATCAAATATGTTGACTTTCAAGCCATGATATATCGTAACACTTTTTTTTTTAATGAAACACAGTAAAAATGGGGTATTGTACGAAAAGTGTCCCAGTTACACAGTTGCTTGTGGGGTACCCATGTATGCAGTGGGTTGTGGCTCTTCCTTTTAAAATTCACATGCTTAACTGAAACGGCTTCATTCTGTGTTATATGTTTGACTAGCTTACAAACAATAATATAATGCAAAAATTTTTTTAAAATCCAAAGGATCACTCAATAGCTAAAACACTGAAACAAATTTATATTGGTAAGTCATAATTCCTAAAGTATGTTTACTTAAGAACTGTTGTTATGAAAACTAAAGATTGTATATTCACTTAGTAACCAGAAAACACTTGCACAGGAAAATTTACTATTAGTTTTGACAGAAACAATAAATTAACTACATTTCTTGCTGGTTTCTTAAGGACTATCAACCAAATTTCCAGGAAAATATGGTTCCAAATTCTACTGAAGTGTATCTTGGATGCATGACAGCTATGTTTCAGGAGGAATACTTAAGAAGTCTGTCAGGGATACTGCTAAATGGACAAATCGTAACAGCCTCAGAGAGTCTTGTGAAAAAAAATACTTGGAAGCTGGAACATATTAAAAGAAAGCATTGCTACCTTCCTTGCCCTTATCTTACTTTCCCTCTGCATCCACATAAAAGCTTCTCTGGAGGCAGAACAAGGTCACATGGTTTTAGTCTGAATTGATAAAGCCTTTTACACCGTCCCCCACAACATTCTCCTCTCTAGATTGGAGATAGATGGTTTTGATGAGTGGACTGTTAGATGGATAAGAAAGTGGTTGGAGAGTCACATCTGGAGGGTAGTAGTCAATGGCTCAGAGTTCTGGTGGACAGCCGTGACAAGTGGTGTCCTTCAGGGGTTTGTATTGGGACCAGTGTTATTTAATGTCTTCATTAATGACATAGGCAAAGGGACCGAGCAAGTTTGCAGATGACACCAAGCTGAGTGGTGCAGTTGGCACAGCTGAAGCATGCGATGCCATCCAGAGGGACCTGGACAGGCTCGAGAAGCGGGTCCATGGGAATCTCATGTGGTTTAACAAGGCCATGTGAAAGGTGCTGCACCTGGGTTGGGGCAGTTCCTGGTATCAGCGCAGGCTGGGGATGAACAGATCAGAGCAGCCCTGCCCAGAAGGACTTGGGGGTGCTGGTGGGTGAGAGGCTGGACATCACCCAGCCATGGGCACTCACAGCCCAGAAAGCCAAACGTGTCCTGGGCTGCATCCAAAGCAGCGCGGCCAGCAGGGCCAGGGAGTGGATTCTGCCCCTCTGCTCTTCTCTGGTGAGACCCCACCTGCAGTGCTGCATCCAGCTCGGGGTTCCCAGCACAGGAGGGACATGGAACTGTTGGAGCGAGTCCAGAGGAGGCCACCAAGATGATCAGAGGGATGGAACACCTCTCCTCTTAGGAAGGGCTGAGAGAATTGAGTTTGTTCCGTCTGGAGAAGAGAAGGCTTTGAAGTGACCTCATTGCAGCTTTCAGTACCTGAAGGGAGCCTGCAGGAAAGATGTAGAGAGACTTTTTACGAGGACAGGTAGTGACAGGCTAAGGGGGAATGGTTTCCAACTGAAAGACAGGAAGTTTAGATTAGATGCTAGGAAGAAATTCTTTCCTATAAGGCTAGTGAAGCATCAGAACAGGTTGCTCAGGTATGTCCCATCCCTGGAAGTGTTCAAGGTGAGTTTGGATGGGACTCAGAGCAACTTGGTCTAGAGACTGCCACTGCAGGGGGTTTGGAACTTCATGATCTTTGAGGTTCCTTCCAACCCAAGCCGTTCTATGACTCTTGTGACGCTGCCTTCTGTATCTTCTTATTCACTAGCTGTACCACGTGATTTTAACTGCTTAACTTTTGGTTATGACAACGCTGAGATTGTTAATTTGCACGGTGCTCACTTGAGGGATGGATAGATTACTGTGAGCTCTCAGTTTAGTTTCTCTTCATTTAATTGACACATAATTGCTTCTTTTGTGAATTTTTAATATGGTGTACTGTAAATGATTGCTGACTGTGGAATAGTTACAATGATGTCATGGGCAATATTACTGGTTTTGTTGAGTGAGATAAAAAGTGAGGGAGAGAAAAAATTCTTCAGAAATACAGTAGTTTTTACTAAATATATTAGTTGTTCGCTCAGATGTTCCATTAAAACAGAAGGCAAATGGTTTCCCATTTCAAATGTTACTGGGTAACAGATCTATGCACATTAGACATTCTGAGAATGAAAGTAGTTCTGTCATGGTCCTAGAAGTAAAAGCATGCAACATCAGCAGGCATGTTCCCTGCATTATTTTTGTTGTTTGTGTCTATCAGTAAAAAAAGAAAGGAAGTACTGCCAACCTTGAAAAATCAACAGAGAACTTCTGTAAAATGGTGATTTAGTGATTTGTTAGAGATTAATGGAATTGGTGGCCAATTTCCTGCTGCAAAAACTGCACTCAGACTGGTTGTCCATCAGGGATGCATTCAGTTATGCTCTGTAGTTATGTGGCAGTGACATGACAACACAAAGCTGTTTGGTCTGTGTAATTCTGTTGTTTTAGAGGATGCATGGTCTATAACAAAACTAGTCTGGTACTCAGTCTTTGACTTTAAGGCTGGGGAGTTTTTTGCTTGGTTGTTTTTTAAGAATTGGATTCAAACAAACAAACAAAAAACCCCAGACATTGTAATGTGGCAGTTTACCTGAAAATAGGTCAAACTGTGATGTATCTGTGAGAAGACCTTAGCTGCTAAATTCAGAGTAAAAGCATTGTAGGCAAAATGTTCCTTATGCGTTAGACATTATGTAAGTCTGTAAGTCTGCCAAGTCTACAGGCATGTGCTAGCCTACAGTTAAAGTTCATCCCTTATTCTGTTTCTAGAAGCACTGTTTATGTGTCCTGTTCAGTACTTGTGTCCTTAACTTATGGGGAACAACCAAAATTGTAATTTCTACTCAAAGTTGAATATGGCTCAACTTCCTGTTTCCCTTCTGTCATATTAGAAGACTAAAATTAAAAAAGTACCCCAATGTGATAGTAGTGCTTTATTGGTAATGTAGGTTACTTTCTTATCCCAGCAATGTCATTGTGGAAGACAGCTTTAATAATTTATAGAGGACTGAAGAATTTACAGAAATGACATTGTGTGTAAGATCCCCTGTGTACTTTTTTAACCTGTTGCATAGATTTAGAGTTATCCTCTGTAACTGTACAGTGATTCAAAAAAGTTATCAGAAATAACTGTTCCTCAGTTCTTGTCCACTGCTGTCCTCTGCTGAATTGCCTCCCCTATTTTATACGTTTTTTCCGTAGCCAGTAGAGGTGCTTTTAGATAAAATACTTGGAAGTACCAGTTTCTGCATACGTTAGCAGTTGCGTAATCATTAAAACTAATTTTGGCTTCACAGAAGTTTATGCCCTCTTCATCATTTGTATTTTTGTTAGTAAAAAGCTGATTTATGAGTTCTAATAGATTTAGTTTTCAGTTTTTTTACCGCATAAGTTTTGCAGCCACACAGATTCAAACCCTGTGCTTCTGTATATTTAGTCTCCCTTCCATTAGACTTCAAGCATTTCCGTTTGCTACACTTGTTTTTGTGTCTGTGGTTTCTTTTAGTAGTGCTTTTTTTACAAAAACCTGTTCTTTTGATCAATTCTTTCCAGAGAAGTGTGCCTTGAAGTGAAGTTTTCTTGTGTGGTCATGTCTCTACCTCTCTGTTCCTGTTTAATTTTTTTTAAATTCCCTTTATCAAAGGCCACATACTTGCTTTTCTCTTCTCTGCTGCCATTTTTTAACAGACAACTCCTTTCCCCACCCTCTTTATGCTGGTACTTCTGATGTATGCATGCTGTGTCCCATCTTATTCCCATCCAAGCTGTTTGCGTTCCCAGAGGTTTCATGGTTGCCTATTACTTCACTGCACCTATTAGTGCAGTGAAACCCATCCCTGCAGTTACACCACAAATGTGTATGTCTGGAGTCTTCTGTTCTGAAAATCAGATCAAGTTACCAGCAAGTCTCTTCCTCTTGGCAGCCATAAAGATACCATGGCAGCCAACGCATACCATGACAAAATAAGAATGCATCCAGCTTTACAGGTGTTTAAGTTTCTGTAGTACTCAGCTTGTGCAGGCCAAATGTGAAGCGAATGTTTTCTTCTGTGTTGGCTATCTTTGTAAGAAGGGGCAAAGAGAGAGGGAGGGATCTTCATGTCTCAGAAAAGGGCACTGGTATTTACTTGGTTAACAAAGTGGAACTATTTTTAATGTGTCAGTCATCTGTGTCTACATTTATATTCCATATCCTAAGTTCTTCTAATCAAAAATAGCTTCTTGAGGAGCGTGTAGTTTTCTGATATAATTTCTTTTCACAAATATTTTTATACTGTCATGACACTTAAATGATTTGGTGAAACATGAAAAATCCATTTTATTTTTCCTTTTCTATAACTTTCCTCCTTTTAACCCACCTTCTGATAAAGGAAAATGATAGTGAGATCCTTCAAAACTGATGAACAACAACAAATTCTGTGTTTTTAAAGTTGCTTTCAGTCAAATCTGATGATCAATGGAAAGTAGAAAATTTACATGAAGGGTTTATGAATTGAAATTTAGAATTATTTTTTCTTTTGTAGAAAGGGTGACCTTTGTTTAGTTCTGTTGAAATGGAGTCATGTGCAACAAATTACTCAAAAATAAGAAATGTGACACTTTTTTGCTGTGAGCTGATACAGCTTCTTGCACACTCATTTAATTAACTCCCTACATATTCCACTGGAGTAGGTTATCTTAAATATCTTTTTAAAAAGAATTCTCAATAAATAGATTTACATTTAGCTAAAACAGACCACGAGTTCTCCATCCACAGTAAGGTTTGCAAGAGCAGCATTTAGCGTGCATGCATGTGTTAGAGAGGGGCAGAGCCGCATATTTCTGTAGAGAGGCTAAGTAAGTGATGCCAGTCTCTTCCTTCCTAATACAAAGCCTTACAGAGCTCTAAGTTAGAAGTTAATTAGCTTAATCCCTTCCATAGTTAGGGATATGATACAAGTTTTGTTTTCATGAAAAACTCCATTGTTTCTTAGGACATCTTCCTTCCCATGGTACTTTCCCCTTATTTTCACTTTCAGAGCCTTCGGTGTCTATTAGGTAGCCTTTTTCAGTGCCCAGAATACCTTCAGCATGTTTTTCAGACTCCAAGATATCTTCTCTCCACTCTCTAAAGAGAGCACTTGGAGCTGTTTTGCGTTTGAAGTACCATGGGCACTGCAGTTTTTGTAGAGGAGTGTATGAGGTGACAGGAGCTATAGGGAGCACAATTATTGTTTTCCATTCCTTGACTGGCTATCCTTGTTTTTGTCCCCGAAGATGATGTTACCTCCTGCAATGTCACCCTTGTTTTTGAAGAGAAACAATGTTTGGGACATTCCAGTAGAGCGATGACTGAAAGGGCAAAGTTTGGGCTAAAAATAACTCAAGTTAAGCCACAGGCTCTACTTTCAAAAGTTAGTGTGTGTTACACTGCTTTGTAATATGAGGCCAGTACAGGTTATGTGTTTGTATTTGGACAATTTGCCTCCCTGCCATTGCCAAACTGTTCATAAGGAAGAAAAAAGGCAAAAATGAAATGGAAGAGACAAGCAGTCTGATAGTGTTCTGTGCTTCCCCAGATGTCTGATTCCAGGGCAAAGGTTTCTGTTTTTTTTTTTATTTTGAATGACTGCTGAAAGAAGTTTTTACTCTTCATGTATTTGTTTAGATTTTGAGTTAAAGTTGTTTGTGTTTTTATGGTGGATTTATATAGTATCTCTCACTAAATACTTACTTTGTTTTCACAGTCTATTGATGGCTTGCATGAAAAGGGAATGGTTGAAGATGTTCACTGTGGCTCCATGAAGAGTATGCGACCTCCTCATCCTGGAATGGGTCCACCTCAGAGTCCAATGGACCAGCATAGCCAAGGTTTATCCATACTGTGCATGCTCTATGATTTTGCGGTCCTTTGTTCCACAGAGTCTGTAGTTCCATGTACCAGATTTCCATTTACTTCCTTTCAGCTTTGTTTGGAAAAGCTGAACAGGGCAAGACAAATAACTGAATCCCTTTGCTTTCTGGAGTGTCCATCAGGCGTGTATTGGAAAAAAGCTAAGATTCAAGTCTGTAGCTGAGGCAAGTCTATCACAGATTTCAGTTTACATCTCTAAAGGAAAAAACCCACCAACTTACTTCTTACTTTATGTGGCTACTGTAAATGTAATTGCGTTACAATATCATTTATTTTAATCCTTTGGTGAAGAAATTAGAAGAGAAGGTGCAAGCAAACTTGGAGAAACATTCTTTAATATCTGTAATTTCTGGTCAAGTGCTGATCAAAGTTCTTTCCAATATTTTTTATGCCAGAAGATAGAAACTCTTTTTAATGCATTGCTATGTGCCTTCTTTGTATCCTGTAGGTTGGAACGTAAACAGACATGCATTCTATGAGCAGCTTGGTATTTTGGAAATGTAAATAGAAACACCTGCCAGCATTAATAAGTTTGACAGCAGATAAAGCTTTCTGTGTTCCATGGTTAATTATTTTACAACAACACCTTAAGAATCCCAAAAGAAATTAGGCTCTTTGTGTGATACACTCTGTACATACCTGTTAGGAGGTGGTCCTTGTTTGGTGTATGTACATGTTTACTACATAGGATAAGAGAAATGCTGGAAGGAGAAAACAAGTACAAATCAGCAACAGGACTGAGCCTGAACTTCTTTGTGTCTTTTCAGTGGTATGCGACTGAAACTCTAGCCTGTAACTTGCCAGCTGAATCCCGGTCTGGGACGCAGATAATTAGAAAGTAATGTTTTTCCATTAAACCTTTCAATATCAATTAAGTTAAGTAGAACTGACTTTGCAAAGACAAGTTCTTCATCAGATAAAACTTTCTCATTGATTTCAACAAAATGTAAGCATGATCATCTGAGAGGCAAATTTCACTTGTCTTTGCATTTATAGGGGACACTTCTGCTTGGAATGAAATGAACAGAGCATTTAATCTAAAGATGAAGATGGGACAATTCATACATTGTGTACTGAAAATACAGGAGCATAGGTTGAAAATGCTTCGAAAACAAGTAGCTTCTGAGTTGTTTTTTCTGTGCTGGCTGAGGACAGATTTCTAGGTTGTTTTGCCCTGTAAAAAATAAAAGTTGATTATATTAGTAGCAACTTTGTCAGGCTAACGACTACAGATTCCTACTCTCTTTTTTGTGTATGGCAGCAACTGTTACAATGAAAACAGAGATTACTAGAGTTCTGATGCAGAGCAGGCTTTTAAAAGAAATGGTCAAAAAAAACCCCAGACGCTCTAATATTTCAGATATGTTTTTGACATTATAGGTTAGCTTTCATTGCCTCTATGTCTCCATTTTTTTTCCTTACACAATTGTCTTTTCCACAAAAAAGTGGTGATGGCACTTGATGCTGTTCTGATACCTGCTGGGCAAAGTCCCATCTACTAGACATGTACATTTTTGCCATTAGTGTACAGGTCCAGGGTAGAAAAATAGGTTCCTTAATAGCCTGTCAGCCTATTGGATATTTTCTGTATGAGTTCCCACGACATTAGAGAAAGTAGGATACTTGGTTTTTTATAAATTTTGTGGAAATATGCAGTATAGTGAAAGAGAGTTTACCCATGCCCATGCTCATGGCAAAAGGACAGTATGACTTCTCTGAGAATCCATGGAAAGATGCCTGGTAACTCTTGAAGTCCTGACAAAATCCTCGGTTGGGTATGGTAGAAACCAAGACTTATTACAAGGCTCACTTCCTTGTAGATGTCTCATAGTTGAGCTTTCAGTACGCAGTTGTGTACAGTTTTTAACAATGAAAGTGTTGAATAAAATTACACCTCATTAGTGCTAGGTCTGGTTTTTTCATGGCTTATTGTTTGTAGTCCTCAAGTTGAAGTAGATAAATAAGCACTAATTAATATTTTTTGGCATTTGAGGGAAAGTGGCTGAGTAAGTCCACAGCCCCAGGAAATCTATCATCCTAAATTTGCTCATGAATTTGAAAGCTTAGGAAGAATGGCCAATTATCAGTAAATATTGTTGTAGGTAAAAAAAAATTGTCTTTTAATTCTCTACGATATTGTCTATAATTCAGACCATCAAGAATAATTTTCTGGAAAAATCACAGAATCACAGAAACATAGTATGGCTTGGGTTGGAAGAAGACCTTTAAAAGTCCTTCTGTCCAACCTTTTTGCAGTGAAGAGGGACATCTTAAACCAGATTGGAGCCCTGTTATTGTTCAGAGTTGTTCAGCATTGAAACTGACCCTGAATGTTTGCGGGGATGGGGCATTTACCACCACTCTGAGCAACCTGGCCAGAGTTTCACCACCCTCTTAAAAAAAAGTCTTCTTTCTGTCGAGTGTGAATTTATTGTCTAAAACCATTCCACCTTGTCCTGTGACTACTGTCCTTTCAAAAGGCCTCTTTCCAGCTTTCTTGTAAACCCCGTTCAAGTATTGAAAGGCCACAATAAGGTCTCCCTGGGACCTTCTCTTTTCTACCTTTACCAACCCCTACTCTCTACGCCTGTCCTCACGGGAGGGCTGGTCCATCCCTCTGATCATATTTGCAGCCCTCTCTGGATCTCCTCCAACAGGTCATGTCCTTCCTGTGCTGGGACCCTGGAGCTGGATGCAACACTGCAGATGGGGTCTCACCAGAGCAGAGCAGAGGGGCAGAATCCCCTCCCTAGCTGTGCTGCCCACACTGCTTTGGATGCAGAACACCTTTGGCTTTTTGGGCTTTGACCACACAATGACAGGTCACATCAAGCTTCTTGTCCACTTGTATCCCCAAGCCCTTCACGGCAGGGCTACTCTCAACCCTTCACTCCTCAGCATGTATTGATACTGGCGTTTGCCTGAACCCTTGTGCAGAACCTTGCACTTGGACGTGTGAAACCTCACAAAATTCACATAGTCACACTTCTTGAGCTTGTTCAAGTCCTTCGGAATTGCATAAGGTCAGCCTTTAGTCTGAAAAATTTACTGTATGTTATGTAAATATGATACTATTATTTTTATGTACTAGTCAAACAAGTCTGTTCTTTTTTGTGGAGATCATTAGCTAAATTCCTTCATTAAAATGTCAGGAGGTGTGATACAGTATTTGTACAGTTGTTGGGAAGAACAATCCTAGTCCATTTATGGGGCTTCTCTGTGCATTGGTAAAACCAGTAGCAATGGTGATAGAGGCAACCTTGTCTGCCTGGTAGAGTTATAAAAATTTCTTGGCTTGTTACTGTATTATACTGTGATTTAAGAGAAAGATATCACTAAGTAAAATCAATATAATCTCCATTTAATGTATTAAGATAATTAAATAACAGATTATAAACTTAGCTATAACTAGAAGATGGTCATCCAATTGTGGACTTCTCTAGCCTTTTAGAAGTCTGTTTTGGTTCAGTGCTGTTCAAGGTATTTGTAATCTGGAGAAAAGTTTAAAGTCAGTACAGATAAAAATTAGCACAGAGGTTTAGCAGTAAATAATGAACAAGTTGGTTACAGAGGCTGGTAAGAATCTGAGAAGAATGTACTTATTTTTCTAGCACAGATTTTAGCATAGCCAACAACGATGTATGTCTAGGAGCAGAATACTTTGCTGTGTAGTGGTATAAACTGTTTCATAAAAAGCTGTTTATACTGCTGAGAAGAGTGTGTTTTATCTTGGAGAATGCTAAACTCCATTTTTTAATCTGCCTGATGAGAGAATTAAGAGACTACTGGATCTGTCTGCTCATTCCCAAACAGTAAAAGGGCTTGTAATAGATGGAGCCTTTAAAGGGAAAAAAAAAAAAAAAGAGGCAGTGTATTTCAGTACCTGCAAATTCAAATTATTTTAATTCAGAATGTGTTAAATAGCTGTATCTTACTTAATGAAGGTAAGTAACCTTTAGAACAAAGATTACTATGGTATTTGTGGTAGGTTTTGTGTCATACAAAAGCTAAGTCAACACTGATTGTCTTTCTCATCTGTTTCATAGACCAAAGGGAGAAGTTTGTTTAGAGGTCAAGAGTCTTTGGTCTGTTTTGGACAAGTTAGGTAGACTATTCTTGCTGTAATGGTCCCTTATTGACAGAAATCTGCCTGTTCACAGGCTCCAAGATTTTGAGAAGAACTGGTAAGCTGAAGTGGGAAACAGTGTCCTTAAATTTTTTGACAATGGCAAGGTGCATAGTCTTCATAAAATACTTCAGTTCTTAGAGATCTGAGTGGAACAGTTGTGATGAATCCATAGGCTGTAGTCCTTCTGTTTAGTCCTTGCAGTTTACAATGGGAAGTGATCAGAAAATGAGTTCTCATTTAGATGTCAGATGTTCCAATAGCAGTCTTTTTATTTCTTTTTAGTAATTTTGGTAAAGACGGAAGTCTTGCAAAAGATTGTCTCTTGAGTACAAAAGCAAGATTTTTTATAAAATGTATGTTTACAAATGTGAGTGATAAAAGTAAATTGACAACCACACGTGCAGTTGTAAATACTGTTTATGTAAATCAAGCATGCAGTTGTGAGTGAAAGAGAGAAAGTTGATGCAGATTTTTGGAAGTAATGATTCTTACAGTCTGTGTTAAATATTTACCATTTTCTGAGGTGAAATGAATGATGAGCAAATCAGAAACATTTGAAAGCTGAATCTGCATGAACTTTGTCATTTTACTTAAGTGCCTGCTCACTGTTTGAATGGCAGTTACTGTTCTGAGATTTTCGCAGTTTTTTAACTAACAGTAATTACTACGTTAAGGTATGCAACTTTATTATTTAGATGCTGGGTGTATTTTTTTCTTGGTGCTCAATAAGATGCGAGTCATGCAGAAAGAATGCTTTACTCGCTCAGACAGATCATCATATTTTTATTGCATACTGCAATAGGATGATTTTCAGAAGTCTGCCATTAATTTATGGGGGAAAATACTGTGAGTTGGTATCTCTCTCCTTGGCAGTTATTCCTTCCAGTCTTACTGCCAAATTGGAGAAAGGGTAACATTCCTGATGAATTTTAGTGACAGATTCTCTGTTCTTGAATTTATGCATAGTGATATCCCAGCTTAGTCTTAATACCTTTATTTGGATACTAATAGGTTAAATGAATGGAAAATCCATTGCTCCAACTTCATATTTAGCTGTTTCAATAGTAAGCTTACTACACGTTACTGATTTTGAATTGGGTTAGAAACTGTCTTCTGACTCTGTGAGTGAACTGTGGTGAATTTCACAGTATTTGAGGAGTATGAAATTCACTGTAAATTGTTAGGCTGTTAAACAGTTATCCAGCAGATTAAAATCATGGTTAGAATTGACTTTTGAAGGGGACTGGGAAGAAATCGCAAAGACAAGCCAAATATTTATATAAAATAAAGTATTTGTACTATAAAGACTTCATAAAAATATATAAAGGGACTGGAATAGAAAATTTATGTGTTTTTCTGAGATTTGTAAAAATTAAATGAAGGTACTGTGATACAGCAGTGAAATACAGACCAATTTGAATTGTTTGGCTGTCTCTCCCTGCTGTTTGTAAATGGGAACTTAAGGGCTGAAGGAATTTAGGATTCTGGGACTTGATCTGTATTAGTTTTTAATAATAATTTAGTATTTGTTAAACTTTAAAAGACACACCATTTTTTAACTTACAGAATTCACTAGTACACTGCTACTTCACAGGCAACGTTCATTGTCCCTACTGTTCTTAAATTAGTTGCACTTCCTTTCCTGAATTCTTTCAGACTTTCAAAGATGAGAAAAGACCTGCCACCTTATTCATCTGCCTGCCAGTGTAAGACCTCTCAACAATTTTATTTCTGCAGTCCTAGTTTTAAATTGCTTGCACACGTGTGACCTCTCTTTTTCTTTGTTCAGTTTCACAAGAACTGTTGTTAGCCCTGGCCACACTACTGAGAGGGAAAATTTTATGTTTTGCTTGCCCTAAGAAAGTTTGTAGCCTCAGTCCAAAGTGGACGTATTGTTCACTGTGTTCCAAGGTGTTATGCTTTTGTACTGTGTGTTGCAGAGATGTACTTGATTCCTTTTCTTTGTTATTTAAACTAACTTCAATTGATGATTGAAGTGATAGTTCAGTGAGTTACGCAGCTAGATTTCTTCAATCCTGTCTATATCTTGCACATCCAGAAATTCTCTTACAGTCACATTCTTAAATACAAATATACCCTTGCTGTTGTTTTTAGCACAAGGATGTGACCTATATGATCCTCAGACACTTTCATTGTTTAAGACTTACTAAAATTTAGTGGAGGTTCAAGACTTACTAAAATTTAGTGGAGGTTCAAAACCTCTGTTGAACATTCCAGTGTCTGGACTTCTAAAACTTTGATTCTTTCTTTACCATTACTAGAGTTTAGAATTCATTTGAAGGTGTTCTTTCTGTTTCATTTTAGCATTAAAACTGGAGGAAAAAAGTCTCGATTTTTAGCGCTCTGATTTTTCAGCTTTAAAACAGAAAAGAAAGATGTTATTGTTTCTGTTAACTGAAGTGAAACAAAGAGCAATTTAAGCAGAAACTTTGTGTACTGTCTGCCCTCCAATAGTACTTGGCGAAGTGTTAGAACTAGGATTTCTTCCAATGTTAATACTGTAAAGAATATACATTGTTCATGACATGCTGTGATGTATTTCTGCTGAACAAGTTGATAGCAAAGGGGGATTAAATATGTTTCTGATTATGCATATGGTTAGGAAAATTTGAGAAGGGTTTCTGATGCAGCCTCTTCTATAACCCATTGAAGGATTATGGAAAAGACAGACAAGACACTCCTCAAAGGTGCACAATAATAGCAGAGAAGTAATGGTTACAAATCATGTAAGTGAAATTGTGATGGGACTTAAGCGAATGGAAATTCAGCATGAGAGTGATTAAGAATCATCATCACTAGAGGTTTTCAGAACTCAGACAAGATGTGGAGAAACATGATAAAACTTAGAATTTACCACAGTTTTAAATGATAGGCAGGGTTGTGTGTCCTTCCTTTCCTGGTAGTGGGTGACTTCTGTTCTCTGTGTTGTTCAGAACTGTAGATTATGTATTGTCCTTTTATGTTGGTTTAACTCAATTTAGGGGGTCTTCTAGTGTGCATGTTTATCTGTGTTAAAATACATGCAACAAGATAGGAGAAAGCAAGTAGTATAAATACATTATTAGGACAGGCTTCTGGCTGTGTCTTTTGTCATTGTCACTGTATGAAAGTTTTCATTGTATGAAAGAGCTTTCCTCTTTCAGACTTCAAAGGAAAATTTGCATATAGCATCACAAAATTTACATTATGTAAATGCCACAAGAAGTTTAGAAGAATTTTGTTCTTTCCTGCCATATTTTATGGGAATTTTGTTTCTATTCTTCCTCTTGTCAAACACTGTTTCCTATTGTTAAGAACCCTAATACAGAGGACTTTGAGGAAGAGAGAAAGTATAAGTAATAAATATATATCTGGAAAGATCAAAAAATGTCTGCTTCTGAAAACTCTTCTTTGCAAAACTTAGTCACAGACTTTTCAGCTTGAACTGCCAGGACTGAAAACAAATCCTCAACATCTTAGACCACTGTTTTAAATTTTTGTAGTCCAGATGCATTTCAAGCATTTCAAGATTCATCTTGGGTCTGAAATCTATCAGTCATTAAAGAATTTATAAATTGGACAATGTAAATTGAGGAGGGGCAGAAACGAATCTTTCAAAAGCAGTTCAGAAAACAATGTAATTCCAGGTAGGTGCCATTTAAACTAAATCCTGAGATTTAGAAATGTAATAATGGATAAACATTGCAATAAACCCCATTTTATAAGATAAACCAGTACTGCAGTTGCATATTTATTGTTTTGTTGTGGTATGATGGGTATTTTTTTTAAGCAGTGTGCTCAGCAAGAGACATTTGTAGCTTCCCCTCTTTTCTTAAAATAATAAAGAGATAAAAGTTAGTTGGTGGAAGAAGATGAATATGTGGAGTAAACTTGCAGTTATTTGTCATACTTTTTATCACCAACAAGGGATGTATAGACAATTTTTATATTGAACTAGTAGGTAGCTCCAGTAGTTCTAAATTTTATCGTCTCTTTCTTCCTTTTCTTTGAACTTCTCCCCTCATTTTTCTCTTGAACTGTGTAACTTAGTTCTTACTCTCGCCAAAATCATCTTCCTTTCCTGTTGTCATCATCTTCAGATTGGTCTGTTTCTGGCTTGTCTGGTGTTTTCCCATCACAAACCCTCCTTACCCACTGTACTTCTAGCTCATTTTCCTTTTTTTAGAACTGAAATCGTTCTTTTTCTTCTGTCTTACACATTTACAACCTTTATTTAAGTTGAGCACAAATTTCAGTTCTTTGGCAATCTAATCTCTTCAGTTGTTTGAGTTCTAGTGATTTACAGCTGCTGTTATCCCAAAAAAGTTGAGACTACTTTGAGGTTTTGCCGATGTTGCCTTTACAGAAGGGTCAGTAAGAACAGTGAAGCTAAAGAAAGAGCAAGATTTCTTCTGTGATCTGTACTACATATAGATGAAATCGATGTCGTTTTAATTTAAAGTGACAGGAAAATTGGGAGAAGAGTAGATTGGGTGTCACAGAATCATGAACTGTACAATGATCTCTGGAGTTATGATCTGTGGCTTATAAACATTGAATACAGGAATGAGCCAGAAGATTTCTAGATTTTTACAAAGTTTTTTCAGACTTTTCCAATTTGTGAGAAGATTATTTGTGTTCCATAGTATCAGAGCGAAATGAGTAAATACTGTTACCTCTTTTTCACTCTTGGTGGACGAAATCCGCAAAAACTATCTGTCTGTTGTGCCTTGTGAAGCTTAAGAAAATATTTAGTGGGTGTAATTAATATTCAAAATTGAAACCATTGCATTTTCAAGTGCTGTAATAATATACAAGCACTGTTAATTTCAGAACTGTGATTGCTCTTGATGTAGTCTTCAGCAGCTTCTTCAGAGGGTGATTTTTGTGCTTGCAGTTGATGTTCCAAGTTGTTGAGCACCCAGATGGCAAAAGGTATTGAACATACTTTGTCTGGCTCAAACCTTTAATCTGTATAAATTGAAGAGTAATTGTATAGAAAGTGAATACTATTTATTTCTATTCCTCTATGTTGGTGAGTGTTAGCAAAGAGGGCCCGTAGAAGTGCATGGATATTCCTTGAGGTGTCTGCATCAAAACAAACTTAGAATATTAATCTATAAACTAGGAAGACCTCACTGCATGTGTTCCAAAAAGAAACATTTTTCCAGAGTTCTAGTAAACAACACTGTATCCCCAGGCTTCTGTATTGTATTTCATATTTTAGTTTGTCTTACTCCAAATATGCAGGTAATTGTTATTTTTAGCAATTATTGGACTAAATACCTGTAAATTATTGGACTGAATAATTGTAGTTTTTCTTGAAGAAGATCTCCTGAGTCTATCTTGATATCCCAGGGAACTTTGGATTGCACTTTTGTCTTTGCAGAAAATGCTACAGCTATCCTGACCTGAGAGAGACACTTCTATACTTTATCTGCTGTTAAAAAATGGGATGGAATTTAGGTTTAACTTAGCAGAAAGTTTATGATTCTTCTACCTGTTCTAGGTTATATGTCTCCACACCCATCTCCACTAGGAGCACCGGAGCATGTGTCCAGTCCAATGTCTGGAGGAGGTCCAACACCACCTCAGATGACTCCCAGTCAGCCAGGACCCATTATAGCAGGAGACCCACAAGTTATGAACCAGCCTAACAGAGGGCCTTCCCCTTTCAGCCCTGCACAGCTGCATCAGCTTCGGGCTCAGATTCTAGCATACAAAATGCTGGCGAGGGGTCAGCCCTTACCAGAAAACCTCCAGCTTGCTGTCCAGGGCAAGAGAACCCTGCCTGGCATTCAACAGCAGCAGCCTCCCAGTGCCTTCAACAGACAGTCTGGTAAGTGAATCTTTAGTAAGAGTCACTGCTCAGGTAATTTTCAAAATTCTACCTGTGATTTAAGAAATGGGTGCTCTGCAGGGCTGTAATTTGGGACTGTATTCCGGCATCAAAGTGAATAGCATGGCCTTTGGTATTAAGCTTGAGCAAGTACATAAAACACACCTGTTATTAATAGGATATTATCAAAACTGAAATAGAAATTTATTTCACTGTGCAGTACTGTGTCTGTCCTGATATGCTAGACAGTTTTTGAATGTTAAATGTACTTTACTGATAGCATTTTCCCTTGTTTTCCTTAGAGTGAATTTCTGGTCTCCTGTTGTTATGCAGGAAGGTAGATAAATAATCTGGATAGAGTTGACTGATTATTTAGGTTGTTGAAAGTAAACCACGTATAGTGTGCTGTTAAGTGAAAAACATAAGGAAAAGGAAGTGTACTTACTTTTTTCTCACTATGATAATAGATATTGCAGTGGGGTAAGCAAGCACATTTTGGTCCTAAAAAAATAGTGTTGTATTAAATACCCTGCACCTGGTAGTTTCTGAACACTTCCATTACTGAGTTTGCGTTAGAATTGAGGGTTAAGATGATACTATTTTCTTAGGTTTTAATAATGTCACTGTTCTCTTCATTTTGGTGGATATGGCTTTTGCTACCAAGTAAGTTTTTTTTTTTCATGAAACATGATTTTGATACACCTCATTAGGTGTATGTATTAACAGTAAAAACCACTTAAACGGTTATTTAATGAAGAAATGTACTACTTGCCTGAACAGACTAGCATGGTAGAAAACAATGATTTTTGAATCTTGGAAATACTTTGCGTCTTAGCAAATATTTTACCTCTCTCAAATTGCAGGTATTGGGTTACATGCAATGAGTGGTGCTGCAACTGGACCAGGGCCTGCTCCAGGGATGCCTGGACATACAACTGCCATTACCCCTAAAACTTGGACTGAAGGTACAGTGGGAAAAAGATGTGGGGAAAAGTAAAAAGGGAAGTAAAAAGCTGTGGAGAAAGATAGTGTAACCTTTACTGTATCGAAGATTTTAATTAAGGAGAGTTTAACCTTTTATTCATTTGGAAAAGACCCACATGAAAATACTTCAATTTTTAGACAGACTGAACGTGAAGCACCTTTTTGCAATCAGAATGAAATATGTAAGTTTTCTGAGGGACACACATGAAACTTAAGTTCTGTTCTGAGCGCGCTTAATTGCAGCAAACTTGTCTTTCACCTTTGCTACTGTAAACAAAAGTTTTCAAATCATGGTAGAATTACGCTGTTTCCTTTTGTTTGTTTTGTTCTTTTGGAATCGAATAGCTTTGAATGATCAGTGTAGTCTTTGAGATCAAATGAACACTTTTTTTCCCCCATGTAACTTTTTTGCCTGTGTCTTCCAATTTATTTGTCATTCATTGTGCAGTCATTCAACTTCTTGTATTCCCTGAGAACTGAGGTTTCACAGAGGCTTTTGATTGGCTTGCTTTTTTTTCTTTTTATAAGCTGAAATGCAGTGTTGCTAAATACAGAATCTACAGCTTGTGCTCAAGTTCCTTTTCTGGAGTTTGATGCAGATGTGTGAATGACAAATGGTGATCTCTATAGATCTCAGGATGTTGGTTTTGAATTCAGGTTGATTACAAGATTGCAGGTGTACTTTTAGCTGTTTTCCCTAGCTTAACTGACTATGACTCTTCAGACAATTAAGTGGCATCTTTATTTTAGCACTGTCTGTTATTAGTGAATTTGTGAACATCTGATTGCATGGGTAGCTTGTCATAATGAAATACTGAAATCTATGACCCTTTGTGACTGTAAATGACAGGTACTATTTTCTTGTTAACTGAGGTGTTGCTTTTCAAGATTATTAGAATAATTGAGTTCCTGATATTTTAAATAAATACAATTAATAAGAGATCATAATGAATCAAAAGCTATTTATATCTGGCATGTATTTCTCAATACAGTTGTAAACATTTTCATATGGTTATCAAGTTCTGATAGAGGTGTAAAATCAGACCTACTTCTGCTTGCTGTCGCATTGTGGTGATAGATGCTTTCTTCTAACTGGTACAAGGATAGTGAACAAGAGTCAGAATGGGGTCTTGCATTTGCTGGAAGTCAGTTCTATACCTGTTTTATTTCTTGTAACATTAGAATTAAAAATCCACAGGAATAACGAAAGAAATGGCATTCATCAAAAAGTTTCATGTGTTTTGGTTTTCTTTCGGCCATTTCTTGCAATGTATGGTATACTTTCATTTTATTATGTCTGTTTCAAAAAACAGTGTGGTCTTAGTGTGCTTTTTCTGGTGATTTTGAATGTTTACCTTACCTTCATGTCCTGTGTTCAGAAAGCCATCTTGATTTTCTTCCTGCTTTCCATATTTTGTGTTACGAATCAGTACTGTTTCTGTTTCAGGCCAAGCCCCAGATATGAGCGTCTCCAATGCACAACAAAAGCTTCCAGCACCAGCTCCTAGTGGGAGGCCTTCTCCTGCTCCCCCTGCCTCCCAGCCTGCTGCCACCATGCCTGGGCCCTCTGTACCACAGCCCCCACCTGGACAACCTTCACCCATTGTCCAGCTGCAGCAAAAGCAGAACCGCATCAGCCCTATCCAGAAGCCACAAGGATTGGATCCTGTTGAAATACTCCAAGAACGTGAATATAGGTAAAAGTTAAGAACAAGATTAAAATTATTTTCACATCCTTAACTGGATGTCCTTGCTACTTTAGTGGTAATAGTGTAAACAAAGTTTCCAGAGAAAGGCTGTATTACCGGAAAGTACACAAACATCAAACCAAACAATTATTTAATTCTACCCCAAATTATGAACTAGTAAAGCACGCTGATGGTATCACTGCAAACCATTTATGTTTAAAACAGGCTCAAGGGCTCTGCTGAGTTAGTATATTACTTGGATCTTGCAAACACTGAAAGTTAGGGAAATCAAAATCCTTGTAGTATACAGAGAAATCAATTTAGTGCACAAGGTTTTCAGTACAAGGGAACAAAAACAAAGGGAAGTTAGAAGAGACCAGAAAGGGTCAAAAGGCTAGAGTTAGTACCCACAGCAAACCCACATTTTATTAGTATGATGGATTTGGCTGGACAACCAGAGAGTGGAGAGAATAAGAAAGTCTCAGGCAAGATTTAAAAAAAAGTGTACCAGGAAGCATGATTTTCAGAAATTGCCTCCTGAGTGTTCTGTTTAGATGATGAAGTATATTTCTTACAAAGTATAGGGCAGAACATTTCTTTTGGAGTTAGAAAGAGACTTCTTCCCTCTTCATCATTAAGGTTGTTTAACAACTGACCTTGAGAATCTGCCAGGCAGAAGGATTTTGACCTGCACCTAACATATGTTCCTGATGATTATCAGAGGAAAGTAATTGCACTCAGAGTATTACTTGTTTTGGACTAATGATGCATCTTGCATTATTACTTTGAGTTTGTAGAGAAAGATAGCCAAGAGGCATGGTGATCTCACAGAAAACTGGTTTAATGACTTTTGCTTTATGAAGGTAAAACACCATGAGGCATTTTAGGGTGTGATGCCATGCCCAGAATTCAGGCCTTGATTACAGAAAATCTCTTGCATTTTGTGTCAGATATTGCTTAAGTAATTCAATCAGTGTGTGCTTGTTGTCATTCTGCCAGTCTTAGCCATATGCCCTGGGACTGAATGGCTATAAGAGTTTCAGCATGACCAATCACTATTTTCCAGCATCTTTTTCAGAAAGCTTGTCAAACACACCATTTTATGGTTTCACAGTTATTCTGGTACAAGAATTGTAGCATTAACCTCAACCAAGAATCATATGGCCAGTATGTAACCTTTTCTGCATCAATTAACCTCAAATTGTTACTCCTCCTGTGTTTTCACCCTGCTGTGTTGCACTACTTGTGCCAAGCTATTACGTCTTAGTGTTCATAAATAGAGGAAAGTGAGGAGTGACAAAAAATAACTGGTGCTTTTACTAATTTAGAGAACTAGTTACAGATACATCATACCTGTTAGGTTCTAAATACAGTGTTGTGTATAATACAATGTTCTTGGCAGAGTGAGAGAAAAGTTTGATAGGGATTCTGTGGCAGAGGGTTTTTTTGGTTTTTTTTTTAACTTAGAACATAGATGTAAGATCGAAGCTTTTTTAATGTTGAACATTACTGGTATTTGATTTTCCTTTGAATTCCAGAATATGTAGAACTCCTGGAAATCTTTTCATTAGTTAAAACTCTATGTGATATCAGACAAAAGTTTTGAAAAAAGCAGTTTGATAGCTTCTGTGGTTTGAATGGTGCTGGATTTAGCTTTAATATAGGAGAGTTTAGTTCAGAAACATGTATTCACAATTTCTTAATAAAAACGGACTGGAACAAAAGCCAAAATAAACATCCTTATCCTGAAAACAGTGAGGTTAGTGAAAGCTTTATGAAACAGTTGGCCCTTGAGATCTCACACTAAACCCTTTTAATAAAGGGGCATTAAACTTCGAAAACCGCTTGAATTACAGGTGGATCTCTGCATCCCTGTGGTCATCCACAGGCTACAGGGGCACAGCTGCTTCACCATGGTGTTCACCATGGTGTTCACCATGGGCTGCAGGGGAATCTCAGCTCTGCTGTCTGTAGCATCTTCTGCCCCTCCTTCTCCATTGATCTTCATTTCCTTCCTCTCACATATTCTCACCCTGTTTTTCTGTGTCTGCAGTTAGATTGGCCCAGTAACTCTTTTTTCCCTTTTTAAATCTGTTATCGCAGAGGCATTACCACCATTTTTGACTGGCTCAGCCTTGGCCAGCAGAGGATCTGTCCTGGAGCTCTGCTAGACAAAAGGAAAACCTCTGGCAGCTTCTCGCAGAAGCCAGTGCTGTAGCCCCCCCTGCTAGCAACACCTAGCCATGCAAATCAAATACAATGTTTTTATAAAACTCTCCTTAATGCTTTCTTCAAAATAAAGTGCTGCTTTTTAATCTCACTGAAGAGCTGTCTTAAAGATAGTAATGTCTATGATTTAAAGTTGTTCTGTTAAGTTGAAAGGCTTTTTCCACCTTCTCATTTTCATTGCTAATTAAAAAATAATACACTTAGTAATGTCCTGCAGATTCTAAGTGCTTTCTTTCTGTTACCTGCAGGGTATGGGTATCTTCTTGGTTTGCGGCGTGGCGTCCATGCCTGACAGGTTTAAATGTACAACCATAACCTCTGCTGTTGACCTGAGTTAGGGAGGAATGGGTGTGCATCACTTGTTTGCAAAGAGATCTCTGTGTACATTCAGTTGCCACTTTCTGCATGAATATAAATTGCTGAACTGCAGAGATTAATTTATTACATCCTTTAAATGGTGGTATGATATCCTCCACGTGATTGTAAAAAGGTCTAGAAAACCTTTTTCTTTGAATTCTCTTTACCTAACAGCTGTTAGCATTTTTCCATGAAGATAGCACCATTACAACAAACTGTGGTCATTTTCTTTAAAAACTAGAAGGTGGCTGTGGTGAGAGATAGCTCAAGCAGTTCTTGCATTCACTTGGGCTCAATTCTCTCAATTCTTTCAAAAATCCTACTGACTACTGAAGAAAACACTATTACCATTGCTCTGTTAGTACTTCAGACAACACATGTAAACAGTACTTCTAGGAAAATATGAAATTAAACTTCAAAATATGTGGGTTTTTTTCTTTTTTTTGGTTCATATGTAATGCATTTTGTTGTGATTTCTTTATTCTTCTGTATGTGTACTGTAGATTTTCGTTAGTATTTCAGCTTTTTTTATGCTGAGCTTCCTTTAAATAGAGAATTGATCTGAGTTACAATAAAAGTTTTCTGAGGTAATACCTCGACTGACTTAAAAGTACTGATTTTTTTGTTCATATACCTTCCCTCTGACTGGGTTATTAAAGGAAGGATAGTCACCCACCAAAACATTGAACTGTCATTGTAGCTCAGTGCATTTCAATGTATGAAGGAAAACATTTAAAGGAAAGGTTATCCTGGATGTACTAATCTGCCCTATAATTTAATGATAAAATTTCAAGTGCATTTATTTCTGATCCACTTTTTTAATAAACTCAAGTTGAGAATAACAAAATTATTAGCAGTGAAGTGTGTTTTATATGGGAGTGGACTGCGTATTGTGTTGATGGTACATAATAAGCATACTCTGTGAACTTTGATTATGTTTAGACATATCTCAAGAAACACGTATATTTGGATTTTTGTTACAAATTTTGGTGATAGAAATGTAAAGAGCAACCCACTTTTGGCAATTGCTTGAACTTCTATTGTGTAAATTTTTACATCAGCAAGCACTTCTGTATGTTTTATACTGTAAGTTAAAAAACCAAACCAATTCTGACCAAAGTAGTAAGTCAGCATCTCACTTCATGTTTGTTTGGAAGTGACTCTTACAGTTAGCTATCTAAAACCATAAGGTATGTTAGGGAGAACCTAGATTAACTTTTGTGCTCATCCTCCTGTATAGTACAAGAAGGAACACTCATTGGTAACAAGAATGAAAAAAGAAATTGAAACTATGTTCAGTATTCAGTTGCTTTCATAAGTTCACAACTCAAAAGAAAGGTTTGGAAAGGTTGTGACTGCTCCCTTAAGGTTTCATTAAAGTAATGGTAACTGGGATTTGGCTGTAACTGTTTTGTAGGCAATAGTTTCAGGAGAAGCACTGCAGCTATTTAGAAAGGGGAAAAGAGTAATAAATAATCGCTGTGATGCAGGATTGCATCCATGTGTGGGTAAGCGACAGGTAGAGCATGTGATTTAGAACAGCTTGGCTGCTATTTTTATGAAGGTACACTAGTATATCGCTCCATGAAACCTCTTTAATTCTCAAGATTTTACATCCTTGGGTGAACTAGAATATCTTCTTACTAACTGGAATGCCCAGTTGTGCAAAATGTGAACTTTTTTTAGTGTAGTATATAAACAGGAAATAAGAAAATAAGGCAATGTCATTTTCTGAATGAAGACTTTTCCTGCAGGAATAATGAACTTTCTTGGACTGAGACAAATATTTTCAATTTCCAATGAAACTTTCTTTAATTAGGAAATAACTCTTCTTGATTTTCTTTTCAGTCTGTACAACAAACATTATTTATCTAATTCTGCTTCAATTTTTTGCTCTCTTGAAGACACCAGTATATAGTCTTCTGCAGTAATGCAGCATTATATCCTTTTTGTTGTTCCAGGAACTTTAGAATTCTTCTGGTAATACTAAAATTGGAAAAAATCAAGTTCTGTCTCTTTTGTCTATTACTCTTTCTTTCTCTCTCTCTCAAATTTGCAAATGAATGCAAAATGGGTTTCTAAAGGAAGACTGAACTAGAATTTGATTTACAGTAGCAGCTATATAGCTGTGAATACTTTATGAACAACTTACTTTGTCAATAAAATAATGAGGTAGAATTCCAGATATTAAGGCAAGTACCATCCATGTAATCTCTGACTACACTGCATGAAAATATCACCCATCAAAGAAGCTTGAAAGCAGAATCCTGAATAGTATGTGTAAAATAGAATTCCCAAGTTTATCTTCATGTATCTAGTTTTAGTTGAAAAGAAAGGCCAAGGGACATTTTGATCACTTGACAATTTATTTTCAAAGTGGGAAAAGATACCCAGTGTCACCTCTGCAAAAGCCTGTTATTTCAGAAAAAAACAGAAAAAGACATAGATGTCGGAGTTAAATTGACTGTTTTTACTGGATAATTTTAGTAATGGCTTTCAGATTTCTTGTGGTGTCTTACTCAGTTTTCTGGTTTTGTAGGCTTCAGGCTCGAATTGCTCACAGAATCCAGGAACTGGAGAACTTGCCTGGTTCTCTACCCCCTGATCTGCGAACCAAAGCTACAGTGGAGTTGAAGGCACTTAGGTTACTTAATTTCCAACGCCAGGTAATGCCATTTACTTGAAGAAAATTTTCACAGTGGTCACAAGCAAACATGTTCGTGCAGCAAAGAGACTGCTGGAACTGAAAGAGATCTTGCAGCAGTGCAAAGTGTAAGCAGATTCTGCATGAGAGCTAACAACCAACAAGCAAGTCATGGAAATGCTAGATTTTATTTTGTTTTGGTAATAAAAATGTGGAGATGTTACTTTTGCTCCTTGCTTTATCTTCCAGTATAGAATGTGACCATAGAACTATGTCTTTCATAGTGAAGATGGCATTGGCACAAAAACAGAACAAGGGCTGGACAGGCCGCAAGCTGATTTTCAGCACAGATCTTTTTAACAGATACTTGTTTCTGGACATACTTCATATTTTCACGAGTCCCTTTGTTTTAATAAGAGTTGTATGTTGGTGTTTTGTGGGTTATTTCTCTGTGACCTCTTTTTGGGATTTCTGCTATGGCACAGACTTTGAAAATGAAACGAAAAATCAGGATCATACATAGGATTTAAGTTGAATGTTGAGTGCCTATATCAACAAAAGAATTTCAGAAAAGGAATCACACCACCAGACTGTTACAGGCTTCTTGCCATTGGCTTTTACAACTAGTTTGGAAGAACAAAGATGTGATTTGGCAGGTCAAGCAAAATACTTCCTGACAAAAGCCTTGGCAGTAGTTGTGCCATGGTGTCCAAGTCTTCCTTCCTTCTACCCTTGGCACTCCTTTGTAATGAAGTTTTGTCAGAGGTCAGATGAAAAGCAGCAGGCTCTCCCCGGTCTACTGCAGGGCCTATGGCAATACTGTTCCAAGCTCTTAACATTTACCTCTCCCACATGTCTTTTGTACAGCTGGCAGTGAAACAAGTTGTCAGTTATATTCAGGTCCAGCACTAGAAAATGTGTTATGTATGTGGTTCATTTGCATTTTATTTTTATGGTGTCACATCTTGGCTGGCCCCTTTTATTGAAGCAGGATAGTTGTTACCAGCATCTTGTAAAGAGGGAAGAAATTATGATTAAAAGGGATTAACACTTTTGACCATTCTGTGAAGGTTTAAGATTTCTTTAGGGTAAGAGGTGTAGCTGTTGCTGTATAAATGTTGTATCTTTTCAGAGGTGTAATGAAAAGGGAAGAGGAGGCTGGGATATATTTTGAACTGTTTACTGTTCTACTCTGCCATAACAGTGTTTAAAGTTGTTTTATTAAAAGCTATTACATTTTTTGAGTGTTTGTTTTTTTCCCCTCCCTCCACTGGTAGCTAAGACAAGAGGTAGTAGCCTGCATGCGTCGTGACACGACACTGGAGACAGCACTGAACTCTAAAGCCTACAAACGAAGCAAGCGCCAGACTTTGAGAGAGGCTCGTATGACAGAAAAGCTTGAGAAACAGCAGAAGATAGAACAGGAGAGGAAGCGTAGGCAGAAGCACCAGGTATTTTAACCTATTAGGTGTTTACCCCATGACAGATATGCACCTTGCTTTGCTGGGCAGGTCTTCTCTTTTACATACTTTATTTACTTTTGGAGTTCTTCTGATTAAAAAACTCCAAGTGAAATGATAAGTAATTGCCAGGCTTTAAGACTAGAACTCCTGTATTCCTGATTTCAAATCCCTGCTATGTCAGAGTGCCTGCACTAACTTGATTCTCTTTCTAGGAATACCTGAATAGCATATTGCAGCATGCTAAAGATTTTAAAGAGTACCACCGGTCAGTCGCTGGGAAAATCCAGAAACTTTCTAAAGCTGTGGCAACTTGGCATGCCAACACTGAACGTGAGCAGAAAAAAGAAACTGAGAGAATTGAGAAAGAAAGAATGAGGAGACTAATGGTAAGGAGTAGAGGAAGGAATATGGTTATTTTAGTTAAAGCTACATGCTGTATTCTTTTAATATCCTTATATACTATCTCAGCCACCCCCATGTGTTTCCTTTGCAAAGTTACTACAGTTTGTTATGTATGTTTCTGTTAAAGGTAGTGAGTGTGATACTGTTCAATTTAACCTGTAGCTCCTTCTTTTTTAAGGTTTTTGTGTGGGAATAATTGGGTTTTTTTTACTAGCGTGAAAACTTAGCACAGCCATTTCTGAATAACAGCAACTTTATCTTACTAACTTCATATACTAACACTGTTGTATAATTACAGGGCTGTTGGTCCATTTTACAAATAATGGGCTTTGGGTTATTTCTAGGTTTATAGTTTTGAAGATTCCAGATTATTAACTTGTTCATGGCATTATTCCACAATTTTTACATACAGTTGATACATGCACTATCAGTAGTGCATGTATCTTGAGAATGAATAGCAGTCAGTTCTACCCATTTAATGCTTCAGACCATACTCCTTACTATTTCATGGTTTTTCCTTCCCTATACCCTCACAGTAGCAACTGTATCATTCTAAGAACAGAGTAAAATGAGTTTATGTATAATCATGTCTCTTCAGAATGCTGTGAAACCTGTCAGGGGTCTGCCTACATTTCAGGAGTTAAAATAATTCTGGAATTTAAAACGTAGACAGATCAGTGCACACGTACAAGGATGGCAGTGACTTGGGGTAGAAAAAATTCTTCAAGACGTTGCTTAGCTCTATCTTAACAGTTTATTAACATTTCACCAACACAGAATGAAAGGAAATTGACAAGCTTACTTTGTAACTTGCTGGCAAAAAGCAGTAAGTATCTAATAGAGGTGTAGAGATAAACGCTAGGTCCTGTCCAGAATCTATTGCCACCATGAATATGGGCTGACCAGTTCGGTTTCAAAAATCACTTTAAAAATAATTTAATTTAAAATTGAATGTAACAATGAGAGAAACTTGGAAATAAAAGCTTGTGTAAAGTGCAAATTAAGAACTTGCATAAGAGAATAACAACTGTGTAGGCTCTAGAGCATTTCTTAAAATTACGTAGTAATCAGTATCATAGAGCTTTTTTATAGTCGGAGATAATCATCAGCAGTTTGTCTAACCTAGGTTGTAAAAATGTTAATTATTAGCAAAAAAGGAGCTGATTTTAAATAAAAGCAGTATTGACATTTGGGAAATATTTTTGTATCTTGTGACATTCAGCTTATGTCAAATTGAACATGCAGTATGATAAGTAATGAGGATGTCCACTGCTGAAAAGTACGAAGTAGATTTGAATGCCCAGAAAGGAAACAGGATACCACTGCTTCCAGATTATCAGTGCTTTCTCCTAAAACACCTTTACCAAGACTGGTTAATGCCTTACCATACATACAGAATTTCATAGGCATTTTCAGTTTAGGGTTTTCTACCTACTGCTCAATTAAATCCTTCTGCAAAGCCAATCTCTGTGTTTTGTTAATGGGGTTATTTTGCCTATTGAGTTTCAGTCCAGTCGTGGTAGATTTGAAATTCGCAGATATGTACTAGGGTTTTTTTTTAAAACATCATCTCCTCTCAGATGCTTGGCATGGTCTATGAAAATGTGCTGTGTCTAAAACTTTTTGCATATCTTTTCAGGAATGCTGAATTCATTCTACAAATTTCCCTTCATTTACTATGATGAGAAATGGTGATTGTGTCACAGCTCTTAAGTAGTAGTATATATATCACGAGCAAAAATGGGCATTGGTGTGATTTAAAAAGATAAAAATCTACAACTCCCAAAGAGTTCCTTACCCATGTAGCTGTCCTCTGTGCAGATCATAACGACCTAAGATAACACTTGATTATTGACACAGGAGTTGGATGGTGTGTGTTCACCATCATTTCTGTCATGACTGGCATCTCTTTTGTATCACTAGGCTGAAGATGAAGAAGGCTACCGTAAGCTGATTGATCAAAAGAAAGACAGGCGCCTGGCTTACCTGTTGCAGCAGACAGATGAGTACGTGGCTAACTTGACTAACCTGGTATGGGAGCATAAACAGGCACAAGCAGCCAAAGAGAAGAAGAAACGAAGGAGAAGAAAGAAGGCAAGTAGTTACAGCTGATATTTTTAAGCCATTTCTTCCTCAAATCCAATTTAAATGTTGATAAATGTAGTGATGCCCGATTGTCATACACAGACCAGAGTGTCTAAAAACATCTACAACGCCAAATTCCTAACCCGGAGGGATCTCATCTCTCTGTCTTTTGAAATATATGCTGTTATCAAGTCAAAAGAAGGTGAAAAGGAGGCAGGATTATAAAGTTCTCAGTTGTTAACATTAATCTTCCCATAACATATTTTGCTCATAAAGTTTGTACAGGTAAAATTGGGACAGATATGTAAGTTAGGGTTAATGTACCCAAAAGGAGTGCAGTGTATCAGAAATACATTCTGTGAAGAAGATGGCAAGAGTCTGGTTTGTGTAGATGTTTCATGCAGGGCACCTGTTTTAGACTTCCATACTATACACTTGACTCAGTCCATTTTGTTAGGACCATTGGAAATGGCTAAGAAACTTGGCTAGCTTTATCATAGTAAATGGGTATGTTGCCAGTAGTATTGTTCACTGTGCATTTTTAATGTTTGATTGAAACTTTTCAAGATTACTTTTTTTCATATGAAATATTTTACCCTGCAAGAGAGAGTTGTTGAAATTGAACAGTGCAATTTTCAAAAAAATAATTCCATGTGTGAAGTAGTGATTAAGGAATGATTTGTAATTTTTTATTACCTCAGAGTACCTTTCATCTCTTGCAGAATGAATAAGAGGATTTTTATAATCCATTTCCATGCCTGTTTTGCTGCTAATTACTGCTACAAATACAAGTATTATGTTTATGGGGTTTACTAACAGTACTAGAAATATGCTAAAAAGAACCAGCATAGAAAAATACCGATCTTGGACATTAATGGCCTGAAAAATAGTTCACGTTTCCTCCTGCTCTCAGAAACACCTCTGTTCCTGACAGTATATTGTTAACATAGGAACAATACCCTGTCTACAGAATTAAGATGTAATTTGGATGCGGTTCTTGGCCTGTATTAACAGTGAGAGCAGGCCTGCTATAATGGAATGCACAGGAGAGATAGTCATTAATGAGACAGCATGTGGAGTAACTGTATCACTAATAACAAATGCGTAGGCCCTTAACTATCCACGTTTGTGATATGTTTCTCTTTCTATGTCAGTTCAGCTAAAGTATTTATGAGAAACAGTGTATCTTCTGGCCATGTCAGTAAAGACATAATTTTCTGTCCCTGAAGTTGTAAGGAAATATGTCCTGTGTATATTCGGTGTTTATATATATTCCACCCTGAAACCTAAAAAGATTAGCAAAAAAGAGAAAAAAAAAATCTTTGCTCTGTCTTGGTCATGTGTCCTTTTGTTTGTAATTAACTTCTTTCCAGCAATCTTTTGCTCATCTGTGAAAGAAGTAGGAGTTTACACAAATACTACCCTTTATTTTAATCTAGAATTCTATGAATTTGTCATTACATGTCTGCAGAACACATTGCAATTAGTGGGCACTGTGTCTTTTTTCCAAGTCATACACTTTTGGTTCTTAAGCTTCTATGTTTTGTAATCCATATAAAAGTTTAATCTACTAACACCTGCAGTTAGTGTTTTGTACTTACAGAGAAATGCGAAACGAGAGTTCTTAGGATTTTCTCCGAAAAATGGCAGTGAGGAAGTAGATCGGGAAGAAATAATCTTTGCCAGACTCATTATAGAATCCTATATTCTTTGTAGAGTAAAATTTGAGATTAGTCCATTATTTTTTGTGGGATACAGTTTCTGTATCTTCATTATAGATTTTTCCTGTTTGTTTTTCACATTCCTCTATTTGTGTTTTCTGCCTCTAGCTTCCTAGTGAAGTCATGGATAAGAAAAAATACTCCATATGAAATTTTCATATGATAGGCTAGTTCAACTTGCTGTGCAGTCTTTCACTTTACTGTTAGTAGTTTTTCCTTTCATTATACAGAGAATGAAGAAAATGTGCCTTCCTACTTTTTAATATTGGGATTTCCCCAGTTTAAGGATTAAATTGTCAACATTAAAGATCTGTTTGCATGGTCCAAAATAGAAGTGCAAGATATCTGTCATTATTTACATTTATTTTCTTTGTAATCTGTTCTTTTGATTTCCACAATTGTTTTTAACTGTAGGTTGTAAATGTTCTCACAGTAGGTTATGATTTTTTCCCAGTGAACAGCATTGGTGCTTACTGCTTTTCTGTGATTTGAGTTGTAAGGTTCTTTTCCATTGCCTGTAGCTAAGCTATAAAAACCTTTATGTATTAGACCGCATTCTCTTGTGTAAAAGAATGGATCCCAGCCCTGGTTCATCCAGGGAAAAAGTATCCTCAGTCAATGTAGTGTGTGCAGCCAAGACTAGATACACGTTTTCATAATGTATCCTGCCCATGTGTTGATTTAAAATCTTCACTTCTGGTACAGTTCCTTTCTTTGTCAGCAGTCATACCTGCTGCCTAGAAATGCTGAAGCAGGCAGACTTGAAGCTCATATTGTTGTTGTTCATACTAAGCATCAGCTGCTGCATGTTCATTTCAAGTTTATGCTTTACATAACGGACTTCAATGGCAAAGAAAAAGGCTGAAGTATGATCTGAAGCAGATATTAAGTATTATATCAATATTGAGAATTGCAGCTATTCCTCAAGTATACTTCTTAAATAAAAAAAGGAATAAGTTGATGGTCCATATTTATCACACGCTTTAATAATAGTTGGAAGTTTTTAATCTCTAAAAAAATTTAAGAGATGACTTCTTGTTGTTAGTCTGTTCTATTTACATTAGTATCCAAAATAATTGGATATATATATATAATTATTATAATAAATAATAAACTCAGCAGTGTGACATAAGGAGAAGCTGTAAAATGCCTTTCTTGCTCAGAATTGTGTAGGAAGTTTGAATGCAGAAGCAAACTGTATGTCTTTCATTTTTCCTTATACTATGGTGACATTTTTAAGTAAGGTAAATGAGGATAAGTCTTGGGGAAGATACTGCTCATTTCTCAGGTTGGTGGCTGGAGAGAAAAAAATCTAGCTTTCTCCAGTGAAGAACTCCAGGGTTCATTTTGTTTCTAATTTGAGTAACTGTGGTCTATGCATGATTGGAATATAGTGCAAAAAACTCCCCAAATACTCCCTCTAGTTATTTGTCAGACCAAAAAGCCCAAAATACAGACCCAAGATAAAAGTGCCTTGCATGAGTGTACAGTCTGTGACGCCTGCTGACACCTTTAAAAGGGAGATTAAAGCAGTTTAGAAGAAACTAGTAGTAAATCATGTGAAAATAATGTACTATTTTATTTGCATTAGAATAGCCTATGAGCAACTGAGCTCTAGGTGTGAACCAGAAATTCAATGGGCCAGTCACTTCTTACATGCAGGTTTGTAACATTAACTGAGGTGAGTAGGTACCCTCCTTGTATTAGTAAATGCTTTATATGTATTAGTTGTTAAGGCCCATCTCTGTCTCTATCCATTCACACCTTTAATAACTTGAATCCCAGGTGGTTCAGAAATAAGTGAAACATATTCATGATCCAAAATGTTTATATCATATAAAGTATTCTTTCTGTACTTTTAATCTGACCATAGTATTTTTCATTTCTTCATTTGGTGTAGAAAGCTGAAGAAAATGCAGAAGGAATGGCATCTGGTCTTGGTCCCGATGGAGAGGTATGAATTTTTACAAGGTGGTTGTTTTTTCTTGGTGCTGGTTTTTATTTTAAAAAAAAACCCCAACTTTCCAGTGATTGTTCTGGATTGTGTGTCATGGCTATAACTTCAAAAAGAGTTATGATGACAGCTGTTCTGGGAGCCATTGTTTATATACAGAAATAATCATTACCTAGGTTAACATTTATGCTAGCCTGTCACTATTCCAAAAATCAAAGACTAAAACGAAAAGTATATTGAATCTGTCACTGAGTATGCTGAAGTCTGCTTCTCAGTTTTGTAATGTGCTTGCAGGAAATATTTTTCTTGCAGTCTGTATATAGACAACTTACTTTTTAGTTTGAGTTCATAAACACCATATAGTTTATCTTCTCGTCTTTATAAAAATACGTTGTTGACATTGCAGGTAATTACCTTTCAGTCACAGGGCAGAATATAGTGTAATGATGGATTAAGACACCTAAAAGTTGTTTCTTCCTCAGAAGCAAATGGAAATGAGTAATTTTTCTGTCATTCTTCCAATAATATTCTTCATTCAGTAGCAGAGTATATGCTGCCTCATTCAGAGCTTTAAAACAGGCCTTTACTTAGAAAGTTAACTGAATTGATTGATTCTTGTTTCTCAAAAAAAAAAAAGTTATAAAGTCACTGTATGTTTTTTATTACAGATGTCTGTTGATGTAAATAACAGGATTAAATGCTTATAAAATACATACCCTGTGTCTTGATTCACAAAAAGCAGTAGTGTATTCTCTTCCATGAGGTTCTTTTTAATTTACTTGGCATACCAGGATATATTTGTGGATGTCATATAGAATGTGTTACACACAGAAATACCGTGACTCAGGGCTTGCTTAGTAGTCATGTGGGAAAGTGTGGCATCTAGTAACAAAACTTCACTGGTTGTTCAGAACTGGAATTTTGATAGTGCTATTAGTTCTTTTAATTGTGTAAGACGAGCATGAAGTTCAGTTGTCTTATGATGTAAAATATCCCTTGAATCTTTAGCCCATAGATGAGAGCAGTCAGATGAGTGACCTTCCAGTCAAAGTGACTCACACTGAGACAGGCAAAGTTCTTCTTGGACCAGAAGCACCCAAAGCAAGTCAGCTGGATGCTTGGCTGGAAATGAATCCCGGGTAAGTAGTTAGTATACAAAGTAGGCTGGTTTTTTTCTATTTGCATTGATACTTTTTATGTTATACTTAATTTCTTGTTTAGCAATTCTATTCTTGTTTAATACATTGTATGTAAGCTGAATAGGAGATGTATTGAACTTACTACCTCCTCTTGTTAACTGTAATTCACAATCTTTCTGTCGTTCTTGTACAGCTATGAAGTTGCTCCCAGATCAGACAGTGAAGATGAAAGTGGCTCTGAATATGAGGAGGAGGTGTGTATCTTTAAAAAGAAATACTGTGACAATACAGTAAAAAAACAAGAACTTACCTCATATTTCATTTTCCCCTTCTTCATAATGAAGAGAGGGGAAATGATAGCAGATGTGTAAGTGCTTTAACACTAATACAAACAGGAAAATTAATTCATTCCATAATTCTTGATTTATAGCAGTTGTTCTTTATATGCACTGTAAATGCCTAAGTGCTAATTGTGGTTAGGAAGAATAAGTATTTGATTATTAATAATAATGAACCAGAGAATTAAGCAGGTTCCTATTTTAAAATACATCGCAGAAAACTCTGCATTGTGGCTTTGTGCTGATTGAAATTAACGTCTTCAGGGTTTGTGCATCGAAGGTTTTATAGGCAATAAAATAACATGGTTGCTACCTGTATATTATGTTTATTAAAATGTTAGGAATTATGCCAGGGATTTATATTCAGACTTTTCAGGGTAGGCTTATTTGATTCAGTATTTGGATGTTGATTTAAATACTATTATTACAAAAATTCTAAAAAGGATCTTAAAATTAACACACACAAAGATCCCAGCCTTGCAGGGCCATAATATTAGGTACTATGAATAATGAATACTGATACTTGTGTAGCATTTTCACATCAGTACTTTCTAAAGGAGAACAGAAGTGAGGAATAGAGAAGGACCATGTTCAATCAACAGCCTGGTAGCCGAACTAGGTATAGAACTCAGATCTCGTAAGTTTAGCAGTCTTCACAATGCTAGACCAAACAACCACTGAAACTGACTGGACTCTATGATGTTATGGTATGTGCCTTTGTAGGACTAATTCCTGGTAATATAATTCTACATGTCTGTCAGTATTAAGATAGGAGAGAAGGGCCTGATACCCGTCAGATTTCAGAATCTCACTTAGTGAGATTTTAAGTTGTTTGCTACCTGCTGCAACCGTAGCCAAAAGACAAGTTACTTTTAAAAGAGTAAAAATAACTGAATTTAAAAAGTTAAGAAACTAGAGGCCTAAATCAGTAGTTCTTTACAGTTTTCTAAGCTTTGTTAATTTATCACACATCTAGAATACAACATAAGAAACCCCATGATATTGGAATGCTCTCCGTGAATATGGTAGTCAGAGAAAGCCTTTTGAAAGTAAGATTATTAAAGGAGAAAATAGTTTTTATTTCCAAGTATTATGACTTCCTGCTGGTTAATGTATGTCAAAAATAAATCATCTTGTTATGCTGCCGTGCAGTTCTGTGGAAGAATGGGTGTAAATCGAACCTTGTGATTCAGATGTCTATCATAAAGCACTGACCAGTGAAAGCTACCAGTATGTGAATGCCAGTTGAAAGCATGACTGAGGAACATGTTACACTTCCCAGAACTTCTCTTCTTTTTCTGCATTCTGTAGGATGAGGAAGAAGAATCGAGCAGACTAGAAGCAGATGAGAAGATACTCCTGGATCCTAACAGCGAGGAAGTTTCTGAGAAAGATGCAAAGCAAATCATTGAGTGAGTGTTCCTTAAGTGCTGTTTGTTTGGAACTGTGATTTCTTACAGTGGCATTTCACAAGACTAGCTTTCTCTTGATTACAGTGATTTGTGGCATGAATATCTGCCACAAGGAGAAGGAACGCGATCATTTAGTTGTATACTGTTTATAATCTTGTGCCCTTTGGTGTACTCATCACAGTTGAGGACTTGTATTGTTTCTTTAGACATATATGTGAGGTGTGGTCAAAAAATATTTGTTTGTGGGAATTCACTCAAGTTCCTTTTTTGCTTTCCAGGACAGCCAAACAAGATGTGGATGATGAATATAGCATGCAATATAGTGCTAGAGGGTCTCAGTCCTACTACACTGTTGCTCATGCAATCACAGAAAGGGTGGAAAAGCAGTCTTCCCTTCTTATTAATGGCACATTAAAACATTATCAGGTGAGAAATGACTAAAACATTAAAATATTTAAAACTTGGAGTTATGCCGAACATTTCAGTGTGGTATTTCAAATGGGAAACTGAAAAATCATTAAAAAATACAGAGTCTCTAGTAGTTTAGAGTTTGGAAATACGGACAAAACAACGACAACTGTCACAGATAATGTTTCATACATACTGCTTAAATAATACAAACTTTCTACAGCCACCTCTACGTTTTTTTCATTGCAGATTAATAATATTTTGATTTTGCTATCCTTCTCATTGACTTGTAATGTCAGTTCTTACTGTTTTAATTTGTGATGGGTTAACAGTATTTTCCTTCTTCCAGTATTTAAAAGTTCAGAATTTTATTGTTTAATTAAGATCCTAATACTTCAGTGCAGTGATAGATACAATTTGAAAATAAGAAAAATAGTTTACTGTGGAGGTTGGTGTCACCTGTTCTTCACAGACTTTCACTGGATTTAGTAACCAAGAACTTTGGTATTCTGACAATAACCTAGATTCACAGGTAATGGAAAACATCTTTGACATGTGTTTTCTACACTTCTGCTATTGTACAACTTTCTAGTTAACTCCAACAACTTGCATGTTTTCTCTGGTCAGAACATTATTTGTGTTTGTATGTACCTCTCCACATAACGAATAGTGACACAGACAAAATAGCTTTCTTCTTCCCAATTCTGAAGCGACTTTATGAGTGGGACATACAGTGGGACTACAGATTCCAGTCAGCTCTTGGTAACTTAATTGTAAATATGAATCAGTCCACATGTATGTAAAGCCAGTAAATTGGCCACATTATTTTGGATACTGTCTTGCAGGGACAACAGATGGTTACTTCAAGCATGTATTGTAGAGTTTTCCCTCTGAACTTTCTCAGGCCACCTAATGTCCTGCTTTGTCCGTGCATGAGACACACCAAAACTCTGGATGTTAGAAGCAGAAACTTCACAAGTCCATCAGTATGTAATACACAGACACGTGGAAATCTGTCTGACAAGGGAATAGTCCTTTCTAGCAGTATTCCTTGGAGTGTGAAGTTCTGTTACAGAACTCTGGCTTCCTTCCAGCTCTGTAATTTTATACACAAGACATATTTGGACAAAGGTGGTGTATTCTGACGTGGAGTTTTGGACGGCAGACACTAAGGGGACATGTGCTACGAGAGCTTTAGCATACCAGTGATACAGTTGGCAAGTCTGAGGCTTACATGTTTTATGCAGATTTGACGAGTTTGGTTTTGGAAGATTGTAATTGACAGACAAATGTCATGAAATACACGCAGAAAGTTTTAGCATTTGACAGTGTTGAAATTGAAGAACAAATTCCTGCAGTGGTGTTTATCAGCCTTACATATGAGTGCCTCTGTTGCTTTGTGTGCAGTAATAAAAACCTTCCGATATGAAATCTGACTTCATCTTGCAAACTGTGTTAAACAGGAATGTTTATTTCCGTGTAAGGATAGACAGGGGTCCCCATGCATATAGTATTACTAAAGGAAATCCAACTTGTAAGTAGGCAGGGACATCAGAACATTGGTTTCATACTGCTGATTTATTATTAATTATTTATTATTAATTATTTTTGTGGGTTTTAACTAACTGAAACTCTTACTCTTCATTTCAGCTCCAGGGACTGGAATGGATGGTTTCTCTCTATAATAACAATCTGAATGGAATTTTAGCAGATGAAATGGGACTAGGAAAGACAATACAGACTATTGCTCTTATCACTTACTTGATGGAGCACAAAAGACTCAATGGCCCCTATCTCATCATTGTTCCCTTGTCGTAAGTAACAGGTCTCATTCTGGCATTATTGTCCTAAGCATTGCAGATTGGTTTATTTGGAACACACTGGCAAGACCAGAAAGCTGATAAAACACTTGATTCTATTAATTTTGGCAAACAGTATTGAATTTACTGTAATTCACTCTTAAGCCAAAAGAGGGGGATGTTTTTTCTCTCCTATTACATGCACTTCACCTTTCAGCTTTTAACTGATATTAAAAATTGGTTGCTTAGTTCTTTAAGCAGGTGGTGCCTCATCTGATACCATGCAAGCATGTTTTAATGAGGTTGATCTTTTAAGTACTGTATAGGTAGCCCTGGATATATGTAGCCTTGATTGATATGCACACTTTTGTCAGGTATGCAGATCATGATTGTTTATTGTGCTACCTGCTTTTCCTTAACTTTCCAAAATGCGGGTTGCTTCATACAATTCTTATAATGCATTTTCCTTTCTCCAAAGGTCAGGTGTGGATTTTACAGATTTGAATAAAAGATATCAGGCATTGTGGAACTCTTACAGGATGTTGAGGAGTTGTTTTCTTCTTCTTATGTGTAATTTACTTGATTAATGTGCAGAAGTTCCTGGTAAATTAGCTAATTTGTCCACCAGTTGTGCTGAGCATGCAAATTTGTTCTCAAATTAGGATAAATTTGATTTGTGGTCATCTCTTGATTTCTCTTGAGGTGTCCTGTCTTCTGACTGTGCTGCAGTAGTAACTGATTTACTAAGACAAATGCCAGAGGTTTCCCTAATTGTATGAATACAAATGATAAATTATTAGTTTGAAAAGAAACACATGAGAGAAAAGCTACGAAACAAAAATAGTGGCAGTGTTACTAATGTCAGTTTTCATGGGGGCAGAGTAAAAAATCAGACTTTTAAGTACTCTAGTGTTTTTTGTAAAAAATTAGAGGAGCTGAAAGTTCTTTCTTGTATACATTTTAAAAGCTGCTTTTCTCTGCCTTTTTTAAAAAGTCACTAATATTGCTGCCATCATTGGTCCACTAAGAAGGAAAAAAAAACAAGCAGCTGAAAAACCTCAAGGTTATTTTTTCGTGTTGTCTCATGATAGCAGTTAGCTTCACTGTAACAACTTTTTTGTTGTGATCAAAAAGCAGAAACAGTGCAAGAACAGATCCGCATAGTGGCAGTGGTGGTACTATGAGTAGTTCTGCTTGAGTAGAACACAGATGAAGTCTATTACCAGTTTCATTGGGCTGTATCTGAAAAGCTGTAACGTTGATTTTTGGATGCTAAAGTAGTATGGAAGAACTTAAAAAACTATTTTTTGTCCAGAGATATTGTTCTTATCCTTACTGTGTTTCAAAGTATAAAGGTGCATGTAAAACACTACTTCTACTGGTTTCAAAAAGGGCCCTGAATATAAGCTGAAAGAATGTTTCACACTTCTTTTCTGGTTACTTCCCTTTGAGATGCTTGTATTTTGTTGCAGTATATAAGGTGCATTTTTAAAATATGTTGTTATTTATGGGGGTTGATTACATAAAATGTGTTGAGAAGCTGGCAACCACTTGGAAATGTTTCTAAAGTTTGATCTGCAAATGATGAAACATTACTTTTTGTCTGTAATCTCTATGATAGGACTTTATCCAATTGGACATACGAATTTGACAAATGGGCTCCTTCTGTGGTGAAGATATCTTACAAGGTTTGATTTGCTTTTTATATGACTGTAGAATTGAAGGAATGAGAAATAGAAACAGTTTTTCCTCTGTGCAAACTTTTAAACTGCTCATCAGGTTTTGTCATGTATGTCAGGTACTAAGCAGTGTGAGTTAATCATACTAAGAATACTATAACAAACTGTGAAAGACTGTAGAAGTGAAACAACTGTAAACCACTGTACAAAATGCAGAATAGAATTGTTAATTACCACATTGCAAGGCTGCTGATGAGAGTTACAGATGGTAACTACTTAACATTTTATTCATAGCTAAATACTTTCTTGTGTAGCTACTGTAGTAGTGATACAGCCAAGCAACTTGTAGGGAGACCAGACCACCGGCTGTATATTTCCGTGACCCCCATAAGCAGCTTTACAGTCTAGCAGTGGTTCAGCGAAAGCACTCTGAGGAGGTCTGGAATTACATCAATGTATTATTTACCGTATGGTAGGATTGCAGGTTCATGTAGTTGCTCATTGTCTGCTAATTCATAAAAACAATGTTTTTCTTCAGCAAAGTAAAGAATAGCAGCTCATGTGTCTCTCTCTCTTAGGGTACACCTGCAATGCGCCGCTCACTTGTTCCTCAGCTTCGAAGTGGAAAATTTAATGTTCTTTTAACTACTTATGAGTACATAATAAAGGACAAACATATCCTTGCTAAGGTAATTTTAACTATTATCTCTCTACAGCAAGATCCAGACACCTTCAAATGGTGCATACCACAAAGCACATTTTTGTTTTATAGGGAAATTCTCTGTTGTTCTGTCCTTCAATAAAAGAACATTTTATTGAAGGAAAGAACATTTTCATTTTTTTAATTTTTCAATTTCAATTCTTTCATTTACTTTCCTTTTCCTTAATTTACGATAGAACTTCTCAGTCACAGCTCTCCCTTACGTAAACACTAGGATTTTTCTGAATGTGGCCGGGGGACTAATTCCTCTCTGAAGTTCTGTCACTTCTGTATTCTGTCTGTCCGTGGAAGAACGTGACTTTTCTCACCTCTGCATAATATTCAGCCTAATCTGCATCAGTGACTCTTAATTTTTTCTGTTATTTCTGTCCTGAAGCTCACTCTTACTAGGGCCCTTCCAGCTACATGGTCACTTTTCCCCACATGATTAAATAGTTACCTGTATAATTAATTTGGTATCCAGGCTAAAGAGTCTACACATTGCAGTTCCTAGGGGCTCAGTGACTGTCTACAGGTAGGTATCAAGTATAATGAATTACAGTGAAAACTACTGTACTATAACACTATTTCATATGCACATACAGCAGACTAAGGAGGTATTTTGCTTTACAGAGAAACCATGTGGTCCTTCTGTAGTTTTGTTGTTCATTTTCACTTCATTTTCATCTGTTGCATACAGCATATTTACTGCATATTACTTCTTTTCCCTGTCTAATAGAAAGGCAGTGCATTTTCTTAGCATTATTCTGAATGCTTGAAAACAGCTTGAGCCTACATAATGTTCCTTTTCCTCTATTTTTTCCCACTCTTGCTGAAAGATAGGAAGGACAGCACTGTGCCACTCATCATGTCCTGGGAAATGGAATGAGGTAGCACCTGTAAAAGTACAAACTGAGGCCTTCGTAGTCATATGGTCAGTGTGGCACTTGTGTTGACTGTCCATGTTGTAATACAGATGTGGTAACAGAGTTTGAACAACAGCTTTCAACATCTGCTGTGACTGCATTTAAGATTTCATATTAAGAAATAGAAGCTTTTGTTGAAAGTGCAGTAACTGAGATGATTTTAATTATGCTGCTTTGTTCTCAAGTGAAAACATAGGATTAGCTGAAACAAAGTTCAGGGTTGCTGTTGTTTGTGAGCATACTTACTTTATCTGAAAATGCTTTTGTCTCCTTTCAAGGTTCTTGTTACAGACAGATTTATTTGGAGGTTATGTGGTTTCTTACTTCCACTGTGAACAATATTCTGGCCTTGAAGAGCCAGTCATTCTAATCTTTTTCCAGAAATGGAAGGAATCTGCTGTTTGCTGTTTCAATTCCAGTCAGAATTCAGCATCAGATTGAGCATACCTAATGTTTGTGTCTATGTTTGCTGCTAGCAAGGACACTGGTAGTTTCGTAATGCTTGATTTGGCTTTCCTCAGGGTTGAGACTGACTAATGTCTCAGGCTTTAAGTATTTTTGTACTATACTTTTTGGGAGAAACTTGACAAAGTCTGGCCTTTCCTAACTTTTCTTCTTTTTCTTTCAGATTCGGTGGAAGTACATGATAGTAGATGAGGGCCATCGAATGAAGAACCATCACTGCAAGCTGACTCAGGTCTTGAATACTCACTATGTGGCCCCTCGGCGGATCCTGCTGACTGGGACTCCTTTGCAGAACAAATTGCCTGAACTTTGGGCTCTTCTCAATTTCCTTCTTCCAACCATTTTCAAGAGCTGCAGCACCTTTGAACAGTGGTTCAACGCTCCATTTGCCATGACTGGAGAAAGGGTACTGTGGCAGTCTTTTTTTAAAAGATCAGAAATAAACCACTTTGATGAAAACAGAGAAGAGCTTATACAGAAGGATTAGTGTTTGAACTTGCTCTGGTACTTAAGGATGTAACATAACAAAAAGACCCCTTTTTTATAATACCAAATTTTAATGTTTTAAGTGTATTTTTTGACTCAGTCAGTTTGGTTGTAAGATGCAAATAGTTATTGCACATTCTTAACTTTTCATGTGAGAGAAGACATTACCTAATATCTTTGAGTTGCCTTGTAGTGACTTACATAAACTTCTCTAGGTGGACTTAAATGAGGAAGAAACTATTCTGATCATCCGTCGTCTCCATAAAGTGCTTCGGCCCTTCTTGCTGAGAAGATTGAAGAAAGAGGTTGAGTCTCAACTGCCAGAAAAGGTTTGCAATGAAAGGAGTTCTGGAAAGGGTTTAATATTCTTTCTAAGCATTAAGTAATGTCCCTTTTTCAGATTTATTTTGTGGGAGAGGACCTCTTTAGCATTTGTTTATACCTCCTCAGAGAAAGCTGGCCACTGAGGAAGCCTGAGTACCTGAAATTTCTGCATTTTCAGGCTCCCTCACCAACTTTAAATGTGTTTGTTGTAACCACTGTAAGATACGCAACTTCTTTCTATAGAGTCTGTTTTCAATTTGTGAGTCAGCCATGCACTGAGGATAAAATTCTGTCCGGCGTCATCCTCCTTGCACTAGGTTGAAGCTAGTTCAGTGAAATTCCTAAAGGACTACTGGACTTTATAAAGCCAGCACAATTTGGTCCTGCATTATCATTCCAGGAGTTGTGTGAAGTGTCTTGTTGAAATTACACTGTTATTTTTAACTCGTGGCTTTTTAATTCAGAACTTAAATTTTTTTTCTGATTTCAAAGGTAATTGTTTTTATTTCTGGGTAACTCATCTTGTCCCACTGTGTCCTCCTCTGCAATTCTACATCCCTCCTCCCAGAATAACAATAGCAACTAAACAAAAAAAGTAAATTTGAAGGTGTGATAAGGAAAATTTGGGTTTAAGGTAAACTGTATTAAAACCATACCAAACTGTAATATTTGGAAGGTGTGTTATGAGCTGACTGGCTAAATGAATGAAGAACTCTGTACAGATACTTAGAGACAAAACAAAGAAAGGCATTTTAAAATTATTTTTTGTCTTTATAATCATGTCAACACTACTACTGTTGCAAATTTTTGTTCCTTCAAATGTCAAATTCTCAATACCCTCAGAAGCATTTATTTGAGAATAAAACATGCTTGGATTGGAAAATAATTCTGAAATCAAGCCACTGTGTTTGATAAATCAAATAATAGGCTTTGGAGAGGGAAAATTTTCAAGTTGCATACACACTCATACTCATTGCCATTATCTTGAAAAAGCAGTGCATCCAACCATGAGGACTGAACTTGGGGACTGAGGGCTGTTCATTTGCTTTTGCTAATCTTGGTGAAGAAGCCGTTGAAGAAAGTCACTTCTCTTTAAGGAGTTCATATTCCTGTCTTTCTGAGAAGAAAATAACCTGATAATTTATTTACTAAACATTAGGACACTTATGCTTTGTCTTTTATTCACAACTTGAAAGATTTCTAGCCACTAGTGTGGTTTTGTTATGTTACAGTTTTTATTTGATATAACTTACTAAAAACATAGTGACTATAATCTGGACATTGGGCAATAGAAAAAAACATAAAATTCATGTGTGAAGTCTTTCTGTTACTGTTTTTAACTCTAGTATGCAGTCAAAAATTAAATATAGTTTTACAAAGCTGAACAAGTCAGGCTGAATGTAGGGGTCATACAGTACTGTATTAATTATCTGTGTTTTTGTGGATGTTGAGAATATGGCAGATTTCTGTGACAACCTAGGTAAAGATTATGTCAGTTAGACTCTATGAATAGAGATTCTTAATTGCTAGATACACAGTGATTATATTTTTATAATGCTTTGCTTAATATTTCTACACTGCTTAACAGATGCAATAAAGTCCGCTGGTTATTAAACAAAAAATACTCTTTTAGATGCATGTTAAATATTAATTTTAAATTATTTTTTAGATTTGAAATATTACAGAGTGAGAAATAAGGTAAAGTTTGGTAATCCTGCAGTTGCATCCTTAGGATCCAGTAGTCTCACTGCAGTTGTGACTCACGGATAATCTTTTGAGATACTCATTGCTGTGCTTGCAGTTGGAGTGCTGGTCATTGAAATTTTATGTTATGGTACAGATAAAAGATTAGTAAGGGTTTTTTGTTGTTGTCTAGAATAACAAGAATCTGCAGTTAGATCCTACTAGCATTATTATGTCAATGTGTTTATGGTTTTTTGGGTTTGTTTTTTTTTTTGCACCAGGTGGAATACGTGATCAAATGTGATATGTCAGCTCTTCAGAAAATCCTGTACCGTCACATGCAAGCCAAGGGGATCCTTCTCACAGATGGCTCTGAAAAAGACAAGAAGGTATAACAGAAAGGCTAAAATATGAAGGAAATAATGTATTACAAGTAAACATGTTAACAATATGATTTGTGTTTTATAAAATTGATGTGTAGACTGTTACTGCAGGTGTCTCTCATGGGAAGAGAAATCTCAGGCATGCTTTTAGGTTACAAGACTGCAGCTGCTCACAAGAAGATACTGCTTGTATTCAGTGTAGTTGCAGTGCCTTTCTGCAAACAGGCAGTGTTTGAGAAGAAGCTGCATTTCCCTCAGCTTAGTTTAATTCAGTAATATATCTGAATAATTGTGATTGTGGCAGTGATGGCTACAGAAGGTCATTTATCTTGTCTTTCAGAGCTGTTAGTTAAGTCTTGTTTCAGTCAGCTAGGACTGTATGCTTGCATTCATCCTTACAAGATCTGTTGGTGTAAAAATTTTTAAAGACATCAGTAAGAATCAAAGTCATATAGTCAGACTTAGATTGTGTTTTAGTAAATGTTGGTTATGCCATCATGGGATTTGATCGAGTCCATACAGAGTAAAGAAGTTGCCATTCAGCTTTTCACATGATAACTTGAAAAATTTGAAATACTGTAGTAAATGTGAAACACTTTGAACAGACACTGCAGAATATCTAGAATGTTAACAGTTTCAGTTTGCATGCTCTTGTGCATATTGCTGATGCAGTGCAATCACATAAAATCTTTCCATAATCCTTTGTCAGATTGCATTGGTAGAGTGGGTGATTTTTCTATTCAGTATCTTGTTTTACCTTCCTAGTTCTTTACAGTCAAATTGTTGTCTTTGCTGGTGCTTAATTAAACTCCAGACAAAGGTTTTTTTTCCTGGATATTGAAACTCATCTTCATAGTTTGAACACTTTTTAGACATTAATTCATGTTCCTCAGTTGTGTTTTTAATGCAGTTTTGTGGTTTGATGTCTTTGTATTTGTCCTAAAAATTTCATTTTGTATCACAGTCTTCTACTTCCTTCCTTTTCTGATCTCTTTCTTTCATCTGCTCAGAAGCTTCTGTGTATTTTGTCCTACCTGTTTCTCTACCTGGCTTTGTGCTTAAGCAGTTAAAATTGCCTTTGCTGTCTTCTGAACATATCCCTTGCCTTCCTCTCTCCCCAAGGGACTAAAATTTTTCCTTTCTTGCAACCCTCTCTTAACTAATTTTTTTCTTTAAATGTTAAATCAAGCTCTGTTATCACTGCTACCTGTTGCCAGCAGAGGGAGATGGTTGTTAAGACCGCTTGGCTTCAGTGATCAAACAGCTATTGTGTTAGGAAAAAATCTTGTCTTTCAGCAGCTCTGGCCTGGACCCAGCTGAGATTAGAGACAATTCGCTAAGATGGAAAGCTCTAGGAGATTATTTTTATAACAAATATGAACTGCATTTTGGAGCTAATGTGAGACGATCTTGGAAAGAACAAAACCAAGTTCTAAATGTGTGGAGTGCCCCCTTCAAATGGATAATCTCTGCTCTAGATGAGAGTTATGATTTCAGTGTACTTCCTAGCGAAGACTAGAATATTGCTAGTATGTATTATAACCAAGTAGTGTATTTTCCCCTAGTTTTACAACTTGAAATTGGTAAATACTTTTGGCTGAGATTTTTAAAAATGAATCTAAATTAGTCATATAGTAAGCTTGGAATATTGATACCAGTCTGTTTATAAAATGGCAACAAAACAAAATGGCATTTGAAAGCAACAAGTTTTTGGCAATGTTAATGTGATACAATGTTCTCAGACTTACCTTGACCGGCCACAGATAGTTTTTAACCATACAGTTTGGTCTAGTGCAGCTGACTGTCTGATGAGTGTCCTAGTTCTACAGGATTAAGTGTAGTGTATGTTTTGAGAATATGCTTCCATAAATAATAAGATGACTCATGAATTTGGTGAACTTTAACATTTTAGTACCTGTGGCCTGATGTTTTACTCGGCCTGGAGTGAGAAACCCATACACCAAGTTAGCAGACTGGAGAAGTTACTGTGGAATTGAAAAGAACCCAGCTAGAATTATTTCCTGTTAGAGGGTTCGGACACTGTGGAGTTTGTATGGTTTCGTAATATACAGTAAAAATAATCAGGACAGTAGATGCTCTGCTTCCCACCATGAATACTGCAGGTAGAAATGTAGTGCACTTCACAGATTACTTCCAGGTCTTCCTTTTTCATTACAGAGCATCCTTATGACAGCAAGACAACTGTACAATAGGTTTTGGATTTTTGTTGTTTTGGTTTGGCCTGGTTTATTTTTTTATTACTGGGAAGTCGTAATTGGTTTTTTTTGTTTCCTTTTGTTGTTTTTTTTTTTTTTTAGTTAGTGATGCAGTGTTTGGGTTTGGGATAAAAGTATTTTAAAAGATTATATTCATAAGCTAAGAAATTAATCATTTTGTTTGCGTTGTTTGTACCCATAGGGAAAAGGTGGAGCAAAAACTCTTATGAACACTATCATGCAATTGAGAAAGATATGCAATCACCCTTACATGTTTCAACACATTGAGGTAAGACTGATAGGTTTGATTTTGAGAGTTGTTTTTATTCAGATGGCTACAATAATAGAAAACTGCTGCTAAAGCTTATGTGTGTGGGAGGGGGCATCTGTGTCCACATAATACATACTGGAAAGGACAGATTTGAAAAAAAAAAACATTTTTTGTGGTCAACAAGTGCCATCATTTTATTGATAATCCAAAGTTAATTTTATGGAACAGTGTCTTTAAAAAGTGAATGGTTTTTTGTTAATTTAAGACAACCCAGAGCAACTTAGTCTCCACATACACCAAATTTATGACGTATGGACACTAGTTCAAAATGTCTTGTGTAGAATCTTTGTAATTAGTAGACTGCTAATCTTCGACAGTGCCAACTAAAATTGTTCTATTACATACATCTTGTTTTTTCAGCAAAAAGGTACTATCTGTATAACATCTCTCAATAAGTACATAAACATATCTGAAAAGATAGAAAGTGTTACGGATGTCTGGAATGTAGCTACATTTATGAAAATACAATTAAGTACCTACTGTGATTTATTAGTATTTTTATTATTATTGTAGTTTTCACTCTTCGCTATCTTGTATGCTGAGTAATTAAATGGACTGATTTGCAGATGGATCTTCTACTAATTAGTATAAGTTAATTAGTATTCTACTGTATTTGTAATCTGGTAAAACATATGCTGCAGAAGTCACTTCTTCATGAATTTTAAATAATAGTACAGGAAAACATTAAGCAGAGCACTGTTGCCACAAGGTGGTTCCCGAGAGTATGAACATCATTGAACTCAAACCTCAACACCCATATATTTAATTTGATCCCTATAAGAATGCATAATTTTTTGGTTACTGTGTAGTTTGTAATATGTTTGTTGCTTATAACTTTGCAGGAGTCCTTCGCTGAACATCTGGGCTACTCAAATGGTGTCATTAACGGGTAACTCTTCCTGTTTTTCCTCCTGTCCATAGTGTTGTCTTGAAATTAATGATCCCATTCTTTTTCTGGAAGCTACACGTTAGCAAACGCAAGCAGTTCATATAAAGGCAGAGGAAGTACAGGGTATATAAGTAAATCAAAACCTATTAGTACTAGAAGTGTTAGAAGATCTTTTCACAACTGTCCATCTCTTTCAGGATGGCAGGCAGAAGAGACTCGTGTCTTCCTTTCCCCTTATTTTGAAATAATACACCATCTGAAATTCATTGGGGTAACTCTAGAGATATCTGTTAGGATTTTCTTCTCTTTCTTGTTACTTTTGCCATCTACTTTTCCTTCTTTACTATCTTTATTCCAAATTAAAGTAGCATTTCTTCCATTATCTGAAATGAAAAAGATCTGCTTTATTTTTCTTGACACTTTGTGCAACTGTCGAGTTAATAGATGCTTTCTAAACAAAAAGTGTGTATCATCCTAACTTTCTTCCTGTATAGCTGTTAANTATTATCTACTATACCAGGCTGTTTGTCTCCTTAGCTAGAATACCAGAATACTTGTCTCCTAAACAGTTTAGTCTTTGGCTGATTACAGATGTAGGCATATCAGAAGGCTGTGTACCTTGTGGATTTTGTACCATTGCTAATGATAAATCATACTTCGAGAGTATAGACTCAAGGTTAAAGAAAAGTTGCACAAAGTTTGTTTCTGTGAAGTGTGTCACTCTGATGCTGATTTAGACATGCTGTTTACTTCTATTCATTTCTGGGTTATTGGTTGAATTTCAGTGCTAAGAGTCGGTTTTGCAATCCTTTGCATAGAAGACAAAAGAGTAGCTAATCTAAGCAGCTGAACACTGTTCAGGATGACTAAGGTTGTATGGCTGAAAAGTATATCCTATGTCAGACTTCTTCCACTATCTCCATATACTGGTTTGGTTTGCCATATTTCACTTCCATGTCCATAATAGTTGAGTGGAAAGGGAGTTGTTTCCAACATACGCCTGAATGAATACAAATTGAAACTGCAGTTGCAATTGAAAGTTGCTTTTAATCTCAGCTGAAAACAAAATAGCAGGTGAATGTTTTAGCTTATCAAATGCTTGTCTGGCTGAGAAATAGCGTTTGTTTTAATAAATAATGAAAAAGAATTAAGTTTCATAAAGATATTCTGTGTGATTGAAAGTCAGCACAGTTTTTGTAATTGAAGGAAAATCAGGAAAACAGGAGTTCACATGTGTTTGTTTTAATCAACATACACAATTTTAAAGAAAGAAAAGTGCTATTAGTCTTGTTTAGATTGGGTAAATTAGTTTTTTTATCATATTCTGACATGATAATGACTACAGACTTTCAAATGTGAGGTTATTGTGGCATTTACTGTGCTGCTTCTCTCCAACAGAGCCGAACTTTATCGGGCCTCAGGGAAGTTTGAGCTACTCGATCGTATTCTACCAAAGTTACGAGCTACTAACCATCGTGTGCTTCTTTTCTGTCAAATGACATCACTCATGACCATTATGGAAGACTACTTTGCATTTCGAAATTTCCTTTACCTGCGTCTCGATGGTAAGCTAAATGGAAAAAAAGGATAAATACTAAGATAGGAGATAGCATCCTTCATTAGTTTGGGCATGGGAACCCTATGTTCTCCTCCTAGTGTTTTCATAACAGTCTTGTGTTATGACTACACAAAAGCGAAAACAGGTTCAGAATACTATTTTATAAGCCTGCAGGTGAGGTGTATTTACCATGAAATTATGGCAGTAGACCCTTCAGGGGCAGTTTACTAGAATTTCCCATATTCTTCCAGACAAGGTACTGAGAAAGACATACTTTTGCTTCTGTTGGTAGAAGTAATTTTCTCTTTCAGTGTTTTCTTTTATCTGTTTAACCAGCAGACCATTTGGTCAATGGATTCTTTGATAAACACTCAGGTCCTTTCCAGGAATGAAGATTATGTATAAATTTGCTGCTTAGAGGCTCATCTCTTTTTCATACTGGGTTTAAAATCCAGGGTACCAATCAGTCATCAGTATCTTAAGTTGCCTGAAAGTATTCTCACGATAAGAGATGGTCATGCCAGTGTTAGGCCTCTATCCCAATGGAATAAATTCATTTTTATCTGTTTAAAATTCAACTGCTATTCTTCACAGGATAGCTGAATTTCAGCATCATGCCTGAATTTCACAGCAAGATCAAAAGCCTCAATTTCTTCATATGTAGATATCTTTTATTACTTTGAATGAAAAGATGGTTTAGAAACATTGTATATAGCAATACCTTTATTCTGTTCAGTATCTCTGTTGAGTGTTCAGTATCTGTGTGGATGATCTGGATGAGGGGATTGAATGTACAGTTCAGTCAATCCTCAGTAGATTGATTGGTGAACAACACTAAGTTGGGTGGGAGTGTTGATCTCCTGGAGGGTAGGAAGGCTCTGCAGAGGGATCTGGACAGGCTGGATCATGGGCCAAGGCCAGTGGTGTGAGGTTAAAGAAGGCCCAGGGCCAGATCCTGCCCTGGGGTCACAACAACCCCGGGCAGTGCCACAGGCTGGGGCAGAGTGGCTGCAAAGCTGCCCACAGGAAAAGGACCTGGGGGTGCTGGTGACAGCAGCTGAACATGAGCCAGGGTGTGCCCAGGTGGCCAAGAAGGCCAATGGCATCCTGGCCTGTACCAGCAACAGTGTGGCCAGCAGGAGCAGGGCAGTGGTTGTCCCCCTGTACTGAGTGAGTACCCACTGAAGAGGCCATACTGCCACTCCTGTGTCCAGTTCTGGGTCCCTTCCAAGAAGGACGTGGAAGTCCTGGAGCATGTCCACAGAAGGGCAGCAGAACTGATAAAAGGTCTGGAGCACAAGTCCTATGAGGAGCAGCTGACAGAGTTGAGGTTGTTTAGCCTGGAGAAAAGGAGGTTCAGGAGGGACCCTATCACTCTCTACAACTCCCTGAAAGATTACTTTGAATCGTGTATTTTTGAATTAATTCTTTTTCATGCCAGAGTGTTTATGGCAAGACACAGTATGGTAAATACACCTCATTGTCCTTTTCAGGTAGTTCATTAAATTAGATAAACCCTTTTTCTTCTTTTCCAGTTTCATAACGACAGATATCTTCCATACTGGGATGCAGTCTATCCAGGTTCTGTCCAGGTGTCTTCTCACATGGAGTGTTTCCTACTCAATCCATGTGTTTATTGTGGGGTTCACTGTGTCAGCAGTGGGCCAGCAGTTTGGCTGTGTGTGGTTGTGTTGGCTACAGGTGGAATGGAGTTAATTTTCCTCCTAGCAGCCCATACAGTGCTGTGCTTTGCATTTGTGGGTCAGCAGGGTTTGTAACACCACCAGTGACATCACCCAGTGTTTGGCTATTGCTGAACAGCCCTTGCAGTGTCAAGGCTTTCTCTCCAAACACCCGTCAGCCCCAAGGCCAGTAGGCTGCATTGAGCTGGGACCCAGATGAGACATCTGACCCAAGGTGACCAAAGGGTTGTGAACAGCAGTAAAACCTGAGGGAAAAGAAGAGGATGCAGGGACATTACTTGTTATGGTGTTTGTCTTCCCAGTTAGTCATTACGGGTGCTGAGGCCCTGCTTCCAGGAGGTGGCTGGACATCTGGTTGCTGATGGGCGGTAGTAAATAAATTCCTCTTCTTGTCCTTGCACACATATCTTTCGCTTTCATTAGGCTGCCTTTTTCTCAGCAAAAGAGCTTTTTTGTCTTATTTCCTCCCCATACACTCCTGAGTTTGGGGAGGCAGGGGGGTGTGTCTGGAAGCCAGCTGGGGAACAACCCACCATAGTAATAAAAAAATTATGTAATTTCATCTTCTGTACATATATCACCCATCAAGATGGGACATTTTAATAATTTTCAGTCTTTTAGTATTAACTATGACTCCAAAGACGAACAGTGACATTTTGATAAATCTCTATATAAGTAGCTTTTAAAAATATTTAATGCTGCTGTAGCCAGAGGGCATTAATCAAAACTAGAGCTCTTTTCTGTTTGTATATAGTAGCTTCAATTGAAATTTATGTGAGTTACAAAAAGGTATAACAATGTTAGCCAACATTTTAAGATCTACTTTAGGAATGTCAAAACAAATGCATTTAAAGAGACCTTTAGAGTCCAACTTGTAAGTGTGATAGGCGGTTGACCTAAAAATTCATGGCCAGTGTTACGGAAAATGTGGCAGAGGTGTCAAAAAGCAGTGCATTAAAATAAACTTTTCACATGTACTTTCAGCAACAGACATTGTATTTATGTTATTTCAGTTCACATCTTTATTAAACAGTATTTTTAATTTTTTTTTTTCAGGCACAACAAAATCAGAGGATCGAGCTGCTCTGTTGAAGAAGTTCAATGAACCTGGATCACAATACTTTATCTTCTTACTGAGTACAAGGGCTGGAGGACTAGGCTTAAATCTCCAGGCTGCTGACACTGTTATTATCTTTGATAGTGACTGGAATCCTCATCAGGTTATTTTTATTTTCTTATCTTCATGAAATGTGCGAAGAATCCATGATGCTTTTTTGAGTTGCTTCTTTAAATAGATGATATAGCTTGGAATGAAAGGAAAAAATCCAAGTAGGAGGTAAAATGCTGCTTTGAGAGGAATTAGTGAGGGAAACTGCCACAATCAGGAAGTGTTTTGGTTTGAGTTGGTTAGCTAGTTCTTCGTCTGCGTATATATTTTATCTGAGTCTTGGGGTATCGTCAGGGCTACGAGTGTTATAAACCTGCTTCATTTGTATAACTGTACTCGTTCTTTAAACCTGAGGGTATAATAACCAGCTCCCTATCCTTTGGTAGGTAGTTAGCAATACTTTAGTAAAGGCAATGCTGAATGCTACCTGTCTCACAAAATGAGTTGCCATGTGAGTGCAGTAGTCTTGGTCTGAGGCACTGAACTTACTCTGGTGGTTAGTAGTAAGTACAGATCACCAGGAAAAGAGGGTATCACACCACTTGGTCTTATTTTAAAAAAACAGAAGAGGTAACTGGATTATGTCTTTGCCACCCTTTTTTCTTTTTGTAAGAAAGTAAGTTTGATCTCTCTGGAAGTACATAACTACGTGTGTGTTTTCAGCTGTTGTGCAAGTATATGCAAATCACATCATACTCAATGGGCACATGTAAAAGTAAGGAAAGCCAGACTAAGAAGAGTTTGAATACCTGTGTTCACTCTCTCTGTTAAATTAATCTATTTGTTCTTTGCCTAATAGGACTTGCAGGCCCAGGATAGAGCTCACCGAATTGGTCAGCAGAATGAAGTTAGAGTCCTGCGACTGTGCACTGTGAACAGTGTGGAAGAGAAGATACTTGCTGCGGCAAAGTATAAGCTGAATGTAGATCAAAAAGTTATTCAGGCAGGAATGTTTGATCAGAAGTCTTCAAGCCATGAAAGGAGAGCATTCCTACAAGCTATATTGGAGCATGAAGAAGAAAATGAGGTACAATAGTAGAAATAATTGCTAAGAGAGAGTTTCAGAAGTACTGACTCTTGTTCAGTTCATCACTTACAAAGACTGTCATAACTCTTGACATTAGAAATGTCATTATAATCCTTACCATCCAGTCAGAGAAATAACTTAATTTTTTTCTTTTTTTATGGTCACAGGAATAGGCTGTAAGCTAGTGGTTATGATGTAATGGTTATGATTAAATCTTAGGGTAGAATTACGAATTGTAACTTAAAACCCATTCTACCCTTCATGATTTTGGCAAATAACTACATTCAAACAAAGATTTTTTCCAGAACAGGTTATAAACCAGCTCCTAAGTCCAATATATGTGTTAAAGCTAGGCAATTTGATTTTCAGACATGCTGAGCAGCTAGTACTATCTAGGTTCAGTCTTGAAGGACCCTGGTTATTGTGCTTCTTTCGGAATCTAGATAAGAGTTCAGATCTGCTTTGATGTGCCTTGGGCTTAGAAAGCCAGAAAGTAACCGTGTCTTTCTAGTGTTGTGTCCAGCCTGGACTTCTCATCACCACTTCCTCTTGGAGAAATAATTAGCTGTTTAAAAACAGCTGTCAAGTCTTTCCTTACAGTAGTGGGAAGTGAGGTTATAGAGTCACTGAGTGTATGTCCCTGTCTTTTAACATTGTTTTCTTCTATGGAACTGTGAGTGTGGAATGATGAACCTATTCTTTCACCTGTCACTGCAGAGTCTTCTCTTAATTTGAACAAGATTCAGTATTTGGACAAAAGCCATACTCAAGAGACATTACATTAATGTATCAGTTATACTGATGACACACACACCGAAATTCTTGTTCAGCACTGACTTTTTCCCACCTTGAAAATACCCTGTACTGGTTAAAGACAGAGGTTTTGAGAGTGATCTTGCCTCTGGAGTGTGCCTCGTATGTCTGAATAAGGTGCAAACTGATAGAAGACTCTACAGCCTGTGTTTCACTGGCATCCTTCATTACATGGAGTAAAGTTTCAAAGATTGAGAAGTTTGCTTCTTCAGTCATTAATCCTTTTGTGTAAACTCTGCATTGTGCATTTAGAAAATCATGAGTAAGATGAAATTCTGTATTATTTTAGTATTTTTCATAGGAATTAAGAGCAACAAACATTTTTATCAGTAATTGTCTTTTATTTGTGGCGTTAATGCAGAAATCTGGTGATACACATATGTACCACTTTTGATTAAGTAAACCTGTAGTTCTAAAGCAGCCCGTACTACCTGTGTGAGTAGATATATTAACTTGAAACCAGCAGACATTTTCAATAATCCTGTGTTTTTTGGTTTTTGGTTTTTTTTAATTAGGTGTACTTTTGTTTCTGAAGCATTTTCTGACAGTTTCAGAAGTCAGGGCTGTAGCTCAGGCCTATGTGACATTCCTTATTTTGTAGATGACTTCAGAACAATTTGTTCCTTGTGTGTTGTTCAAATATGCTTGGTCTGCCATCCTGAAGCAAACAAATTTTAAGAAGTTTATTTGCCATAGCCCAGCATCAGTCTTTGAAGCATTTAAGACATTGCAGTATGACTCCTAGCTGAAGCTTTCAAGTAACACTTCTTTGTGAACAGACTATGCAAAACTCTGCCCAAACACTCAAACTCCTGAGGACTAAGAGGAATTGAATTTGCACCGTCCTTCACAGGTCACACATTGCTCCTTCATTGCAGCAGCACTAAGTATCAAACAGGAGATTGATGGGAAAAAAAATAAGTCTCTCAATTAAAAGTTAAATTATCAACAGTATTGACACACTTTTGACTTGCATGTGTGGACTGGAACGTCTAACAAAGATATTGTTTACTGACCATCTAGTTAAAAATTTCCATGCTAAGCATGCTTTAAACTTTTCACACTTGTATGTAGAGTACTATGTTCTGTCTGTACTTTTTTAGTAGCTTTTTTTAAGTTCAGCATCAAGGCTCCCCTTAGTTTTCTTTCTTCTTTTTGATCTGTTTTTTCTTTTAGCAGTACTAGATAAAGCAGATAAAGCAGAGAGATAATTTCTGTGTATTTAGAAAGATTCATTAGAATAATAGCAATGTGTGACAACTGATTAGAAGTAACATGTTCATAGACTAATTTTTTGTTTGCACTCAAGTTTATTTATAATTTTTTCTTCTACCAATCTTACCTGTTTCGCAACAAGATTATTCAGCATAACTGCTGATAATGTGGACACTGTTGTTACAGCTTCTGCTCTCGGATCACTTATTTTTTTCAGGTCAGAAGTTACTCTGAGATAACAAGGAAGTATGTGGAACTTTCGTGATGGTCACATTTATAAAAGAATCTTTTTTTCTTTGTGTGTGTAACCATCTGACTTCCTTTTTGTGAACAGTGAAGGAGCAGTGACTAGAAGTGAGAAGACCTAGCTCTCTTAAAATCACTTTCCCAGTTGCCTGGTTCATGTTAAAATTTAAATTATGTGTTGATCAAGGTACAAAGATGTTCCTTGAGAATTGCATTAATAAAAACTTATTGGGTTTTTTTTTTCCGAGATGTGGAAATCCTGACACTGGAGGGAGGATAGGATGTGTGGATATATAAATTACTTTATATTTCTGAAAAAGTCCTACAGGATATTAGCTTTTTGGATGCTACATGCAGCATTCTATACTCCCATTAAACTGTGTTCAAAACATGAGCTTTTAGGAAGAATTTTAGGTCTGTAGTATACTGTAATATAAGTTCAGAAAATCCTGTGTAGAGTGACCTGTTGTCTGTGGTTTCAGATTAATTCAGGGAGGAAGAGAGGAACATTGAGGGCTTTGTTTTAAAATGGGTATCATAACTGTTTCAGCTTTAACATTTTCCTTTGAACACTACAGTTCTAAGTTGTTTATCTAGCGTCTGTTTCTGTTTTAATGAAATAATCCATTTTGTCTGCAGTAAAATGTTCACATAGGAATTTGTAAGCAGAAAGTGGTCAAGAGAAAGTGATTCAGCACAGTTATTTTCCAGTATAAAAACATGTTTCATTTTTTTCATTTAATCAGGAATTTTTCATTCTCCTTGCTTTGATGGGAAAGACCTCAAAATGTAGAATGGTATTTCTGAAGGAGTGCTGTAGAATAGCAGAACAGAAATACATCCATTTTAACCAAAGCACTAACTGTGCTTCTGACCCAGGAAAACCACAACCCAAAATTTCCTGGTTGTGTATTTGCTCATTTCCTCATTCTTGAATTTTGAAGGTGGTAATAAGTCTCATTTGTCACTCTCACTCTTACTTTGTTACTTCTGAATAGCTGAACACTTTAAAAGTTTTAGTTTCAGTTTAAGTGTTTCACATATGTTGTCAGCGAAAGAGGGTCTCTGGAGCTCTGAAGTGATGGAGGCTGTTACTTCAAAGGTGCATGTGAGTACTTTCTAATAATTTTATCTATCTTTCTAATCAGGAAGAAGATGAAGTTCCTGATGATGAGACTCTGAATCAGATGATTGCTCGACGTGAGGAGGAATTTGATCTCTTTATGGTAAGGAGGGTATAATTATAAATAAATTATCTTCTCTAGTGTTTTTAACAAAGGCTTTAACCTTTTTGTCACTCAAGTTTTTCAAAACTTAACTGGAGAAACAAGTTTTGTTTATTTGCATTGTTCATCTGAGGAAAGAAGTGTAGTCTCCTCAAATACAGAGTTCCTCAAATGACAGAAAGAGTTCAGAGATGCTTGCTGGCAGTGGAACAGTGGGACAGTGACAGTCTGGAGGAAGAGTTTGACACAACCTGAGAAATTTATAGTGCAATAATGTTAGTCAGTTTGGCTTGCTAATTCTCCAGCATACTGTTACAATTCAACATTTCTTCATACTTTTGGACTTAAGTATTGGCAAGAACAAGTACAGGAACTTAACAAGGCAGTAAATTAGTGAACTAACAATGCTGTTTTCTTGGTGAGTTAACTGGGGTATTGTTGATGGTTTTGTCAAGAATCCAGTTAGCTGCGTCTCTGCTGCTACAACTGTTGAACAGTTACCAAAATAGAGCTAGTGGTTCAAATGTGAACCACTCCTTTTTATTAGTACTTCCCTTTTTGTTTATGCTACTGCAGCACTGACGGAATAATTACTCAAGTGTCTCCGTAGGTGTGGCTCTTGCCTCTTAGTGTTTGTACAATCTGAGGACTGCTAGAGGACCTCTGGGTTTCACTGACGTCAGTACAAGGCAGTACTTAAATACTGAAGGTAAAGCACCATGCCCTCTAATTCTATAGAGGCTGCTTTGTTCTGCAAGGTGGAACAAGACAGACACTTCTGTGTGCATAAATGGAAGTGTATAAGGTGGTGTGCACACAAACAATTGCTGATAGGATCACAGCAAAACCTGTGTACCCAATACAGGTTTTTAGTCCCTCATTGTCTTCTGCTCAAGGATTTGTCTGTAAAAATTTGCTGTTACACAAGCGTGCAGGGATCCTTTTCACATAAGAGACAATTGTTCAAGTACACTGCTGGAAAAGGCCTTATTACCCCAAGTTCTTTTGTCGTTGCTGACTTGCCACTTTAGTGCTTTTGTGCTAAGCTTCATTGGGTCTTACCTCAGAACTGAAATCACTAAAGCCAGGTTGCACAGAAAATGAGTGCTTACAGACAACTGTCTTTTTAAACTTTACATCAGTGATTTGCTGTAAGGAGATTTGCATGACAAAAACCAAGAGGTGGCCATTTGATCCAAAACTCAAAAAAAAATTCCATCAGTGTTGTTGACTGAACATACACTGAGTTCTGTGAAAGTGGATTTGCTGCTGGAAAAGAGCCTTTGATTTCTCCTTCAGACCCAGAAGGAAAGAACTAATCCATGGTTGGAAGTAGCTGATGAATTTATGCCTGTTTGCTTCAACTTCTAGTATTAAGTTTGAAGGCTATGTAATGTAAAACAGTTGGGGAGCCTAGAGTGAAGAGGGTTTTCACAGAATCACAGAATATGCTGAGGTGGAAGTGACCCACAAGAGTCGATTCCAGCTTCTGGCCCTGCACAGGACACCCCAAGAATCACACCACGTTCGTGAGAGTACTGTGCAAACACTTCTTGAACTCTGTCAGGCTGGTGCTGTGACCACTTGCCTGAGGAACCTTCCCTGAGGAGTTCCAGTGCCCAGCCACCCTCTGGGTGAAGAACCTTTTCCTGATTCCTAAACCTCCCCTGGCACAGCTTCAGGCCATTCCTGTGGGTCCTGTCACTGGTCACCACAGAGGAGAGATCAGTGCCTGCCCCTGCTCTTCCCCTCACAAGGAACTGCAATGAGGTCTCCCCTCAGTCCCGTCCAGGCTGAACAGAACAAGTGACCTCAGCTGCTCCTCACAGGCTTCCCCTCCAGACCCTTCACCATCCTCATGGCCCTCCTTTGGGCACTCTCCAATAGCTTTATATCTCTCTTACATTATGGTACCCAAAACTGCCCCCAGCACTCGAGGTGAGGCCGCCCCAGTGCAGAGCAGAGCGGGACAATCCCCTCCCCTGCCCGGCTGGCGATGCTGTGCCTGATGCCCCCCAGGACACGGGTGGCCCTCCTGGCTGCCAGGGCACTGCTGACTCATGTTCAGCTTGTCATCAGCCAGGACCCTGAGGTCCCTTTCTGTGGCACTGCTTTCTAGCATCTCATTCCTCAGTCTATCTGTACATCCAGGGTTCCCTGTCACAGAAGCAGAATCTATCTCTTGTCCTTTTTGAACTTCATTCAGTTGGTGATTGCCCGGCCCTCTCATTTGTTGCGGTCTCTCTGTAGTCTCTCCCTGCTTTTGAGGGAGTCACCAGCTCTGCCCAGTTTTTTATTGTCTGTGAACTTGCTTAGTATCCCTTCCAATCCTGCATCCAAGTCATTTATGAAGCTATGTGGGCTAAATTATGTGTTTCATATTAATTTACATGGAAGTTTTTAAGGGAAAGTAAGGAGTCGGTAGTAGGTAGTAAAAATTTGAAGAGGCAAAACTACATGCTTTGAAAGCAAGGGGTTTGAAAATGGTAAGACAGAAACGGTGTAATTAAATATAAATGGCTAAGAAATAATTTAAATTGTTAATATAAAAATTGGTTTTAATTTTTGTAAACTGTTTCTTTATAAAAGAAAACTCTGAAAAGCAAGTATAGCAGTCAGAGCTATTTGTCTTTTTATCAATATTTCAAGTTTTGCATAGTCAAATAAAGAGCAAAAGGTAGTCTGTTTTCTCCTTACTGTAGTGATATCTGTGCCACCTCAGTCCCTTTTAAAGTTGTGCATATGTAATCAGAATTCAGGAGACTTCAATACCCAAGAAAAAAATGTTTGGGTTTGTTCATTTACCTAGTCTTAGGTGTGTAAAAGCATGTATTTTACTTACTTGAAGTGAGCACTTCCAAAACAATCAACAAGAGAGATCGGTTCCATGAGAAGCTCTTCTGTAGTCACTTTGCAGGTTAGAAGTGGTGTTTGACACAGGACCTGAAATGTAGCTGTAGAGCTAAATACACTGTTCAGAAAGAAGGTGGACAAGTGGACCTCGTTCCTGTGGCTTTTAGAGGCTTCACATAGTAAAAAAATGTAGAAAATACTCAGAGAAAAATCAGTGGGTTTATGTGATAACTCTTGTCATTTCATAAGAGTGCTTCAACAAGTTACTTTTCTGGGAAAAAATGGTTGCTTTTAATGTCAAAATTGCTTAAATAAAGTAAAGAAAACATTAAAAAGTAATGATTTTTGATACAAAAAAATGCCTTTCAAGTGGAAGGCCAAATGGGTACCAAAACTCCAGTTATGCTAATACAGTTAATCTCCTTGAATCCAAAACGGCAGACTAGTAGAACTGAGTGTATAAGTTGCTGGTTTTACACTGAGTGGCTTGGATGTTTTTTTCAAGGACCGTTAGTTAAAATTTGGAAAGTTCAAGATAACCATTCGCAGGACAGCAGTGCTCTGTGGTTTTTCTAAACTAGAAATTTTAGGCCTTGAGTGTGCCAACATCCAAGTTCTTGCTTAGGTCTAGGTATTGGTAGCATAAGACTTCTTTATATTTTTAGCATTTAGGCCTTATTGAGGAGAATGAACATACAATTATTTCAGTAGTTGTATAAAAATAATGTGGATCTCTCTTGGAAACACAGGTTTTGGAAAGATATGGGAAGATAGAACCAGAGGTTTCCCAGATGTAAATATGGTTTGAGTAGTATCCTCAGAAAAAAAAAAGTCAGTTTTTTATCTCTGGTATCTCAGATTAACTGAGATTGTCTTTAATTTTCCTTCCCAAGCACTTTTATATTAGAAAAAAGCTATTATAATACACTGTCTTAGTGTTCAGTCTTTGTTTCAGACAAAGAAACAAATTTTTTTGGGGAAAAAATATGAAGTTTCAGCATTGGCTTCATGTACTTAAGGTCATTAAAATATGATGTCTCTGACTTCACTCCAGTTCTCCGCTAAATAATAGAGAAATCTATTTCATTTATCCTATTTGAGCTGTCTCTTGGTGCAGCTTTCTGGTTGTCATGTTAGCAATAAACAAAGCCACATGTCTGGCTTGAATGAGACACTTTTTGAAATTAATTCAAATTGAACGAGATGTTCTTTAAAAGGTGAAATATGGAAGTCTGCTATGTAAAGCTGCTGGCTGCACAGCCCATTCACTGTTGTCTGCAGTAATGGGGAATACCCACATGTTTTTATAGTTGCTTCATGAACGTAGTTGGACGTGCAGACTGAAGACACACTTCTTGCTTTCTGCTTTTCACCAAGTTTAGAAATAAGATAGTGCACAAGGCAAGATGATGAACACAAGTTGTAAGATGCTCCCCCTCAGGTGCTATTTTAGAAATGCTTGTGTTTTAAAAGTGCCAAGATGAGAGAAGATTCAGCACATTCAATGGTGCCATCACTAAGCCTCGGTTTTTAAATTTGGCTGGGTTTGAGCTATCCCTCTGGAGAGATAATACCTCTAAATTCATGCATGTCTGTGTTTTGGCTATGGTTGTAAAAGGATGATATATCTACTTTGCATCATGTGTTAGGTGCAGCATCATGTACACAAGGGAGACATTTGCACATAATTGAGAACTGTTTTTTATGAAGATTTAGTGGCCAAAGTAGTAGCCTCTTACGATGCTACAGCCAGTTCTGATGCCTGTCTCTTTACATGATTTTTTTCAAATACGAAAATGAAATGTTGGTGGCCATCTGTTTATTTTCTCTGCTTAGTAGCTGATTACTGAGTGTTAAGTGCTGTATGACTCTTTAAAATGCGTGTTTGAAATGCCCATTCATATTACCTGACTTGGGTACTTAGGAACATGCAGGTGCAATTCACGGGTCCATAGGAAGCCAGGTCAGCATAGTAGTCGATAGAGATGGATGCTTCCCCAGGAAGATTATAAAACACCTCACTGATGAGTCTACAGTAGATCATGGGAATGTATCCTCTGTATCCACATCTGAGTTAATTGTTCACCACACTTGAAATGAATAATTATTTGAATTTCAGCTGGAAGTCTTAACATTATCTTCTAATGTTCTTAACACTTTACCTAACTTTATCTAATATTTTTGCGTTTTGATTTTTGCCCAGTACAGCAGTAAGATCAGAAAAAAATTCAAGGGTTCAAGCATGTTAGCTTTCTGGCTCTGTGTAAATAAGCTTTTCTCTGAATTTATTAATTCTGATTGGATTCCTTGTTTCTTATACCAGCTTCTAAATTTTCTTCTGATATCCAGGCTCACAAAACAAGTGTATTTTCCAGTTACTCTTTGTAGTTACATCGTAGTAAAACCTTATGGGGACAGCAGTATTCTTGTGATCTGCTTTGTGTCACTTGACTGTGTGTTGTCATAGTTCCTTCAGAGAAAGCTTGTTATGAAGTAGTGAATATGACTGAAAACGAACAAATGAGTGTAGCGTCTTCTTTTTACAGTAGCATTTTAGAAGTATTATGAAAGGGAGATACCTGTGAAGGACTTGTTTAAAGTTTCAAGTATAGTTAGATAGGTAGGCATTGACATGGTTCATTTAATAATTGCGTTTAAAACTTTTTTGTCCTTTGCGAATTGCCATTGCAGCGCATGGACATGGATCGTCGCAGGGAGGATGCCAGAAACCCTAAACGTAAACCCCGCCTGATGGAGGAAGATGAATTACCATCCTGGATTATTAAGGATGATGCCGAAGTTGAAAGGCTTACATGTGAAGAAGAAGAAGAGAAAATATTTGGAAGAGGATCCCGTCAACGCAGGGATGTGGACTACAGTGATGCTCTCACAGAGAAACAGTGGCTGCGGGTAGGTTTTACTTTTTGGTTGGTTGGTTGTTTTTTACACTTGAAACTTACTCATTTGTGGTGGATTTTTCTTTTTGGAGACTGCACCAGGGAGAGCACAATGAGAGGCCTAATATATACTCATTGTCCCACTTCTGCTGCTATGTTAAAGATAAAAGTAAGTTTTGAACTGTGCTGCAGAAACTTAAATCAGTGTTACTAAGTGCTGAGTCAGGACTATGATAGCATTCTATTGGAACTATTTCCATGGATCTTACATCTTTAGGTACTTTCGTAAGTGTCATCTTTCATAAAGATACATGAAGAATTCTTTAATATTCATGAAAACTATTGGTCAGGGTATATTAAAACATTCTGTGCTGCAGAAGCTTATTATATCTTTAAATACCTGTGTTTAATCCTTTTAAGAATTCAGAATTTTTCACTTAAGTTTTCTTTCTCTCAGGCTATTTAATTTCCAAGGCTTGAGCATTTATTGGCTCCACTGAGATCAAAACATTTGATAAATTATTTAAGAATTTAAGACCTGAAAGCGAAGATTCTACACTTAACTTACACCAAATCTGGGATTTTGTCTCTTACTGTTCTTTGAAATACACATTCAATGAATAATAATGCATGTGTCTCTTCAGTGTGGTAGCAACAGTGTGGTAAAGAGGTGAGGAATGATTACTGGAAAGGCTTTTCAGGAATTTGGTAATAGAATGATTTCCAAAACTTATAAATAAAGTATTGTAAGTGCAAAACTAATTTACATGGTTTGACAGAGTAAGTTTTGTTGTAGAATAATTACAGACAATACCAACAAGAATATACACTGTAGGTTTTGTGTATAATTTGCTAAAGATAGGTAAAAATCTTACCTACTTAGTTTCAAATGGGATGTTTGTGGGACTGCATGGTGTAATACAGGTCTAAGAGCTAATCCAGATCTGTTGATTAGGGTAGAAAAGGCTTGAATTATACACCAGCGGTAAATTTAAGCAAGTCCGTGAAACTACAGGGTTTTGATACTGACATTTTCAAGTAGTCAGTGGAGAAGAAAGATCTAGAAACATAAACTCATGTCTGGATTGTTGAGCATTTACCTTACCCTACAGTGGATGTGCTTGCAGTATAGTGTACATCTATTCAGGGTCATTTTAAGCTACGTCTTTTAATGATGGAACACGCTGGCGATGGCAGCATAGAAGTTAGCTTTGGCTTTCGTGTTTTGTGTCTTGAGTTGGCTGTAGCACTTGTATTGAGTACATTATTGTCAAAAATGGCAGGCATTAAAGAAATCATCTGGGCCCTGTCATACTCCGGGCAGAACCATTCAGTCCTGCGTCATTTATAACAGAAGCTCAGGATCTGACCTCTTCTAGGCATTCCTGAGCAGTGAACTTAGAAGTCCACAGTGGATTGTTTTTAACTGTTTGGCTTTTCGTTATATTTTATTCCAATTTTTCTTTTGAATTTTAAGCTAATTACATCATCCTAAGTACTTTGCTCATGCAGAGAAGCCTTATACCTTTCTTTTTTTTAGCATTTCTTGGTGTCATAAAAGAGTTGTCTCCCAGTTCAGTAAATTTATAAGGTTAATAACCACTGCTTATGCAATCTTTTCCCATAGTTCCTGTTTTCTAGATATCTTTCTTGTTTTCACTGCTTTCCCATAGTTTTTGTACTTTTGACTGACGTCTTTCTACAAGTTTGATAAAAGCTAGGTATCAGAATTCCAGATGCAGTGCCATTTGAATATGGAGCAGTTCTTTTGCATAACTTCTGTGGTACATACACCTCACAGTCCAGTACTTCTTTTTCTAACATGGAAGATATTGACTCATGTTAAATTTTTGATCCAGTATAAGACCTTAATCCTGTTCTGTGGCTCTTGCTTCCTTTTGCTTCAAAATCATGTTTCATATAGTTGATCTTTCCTTCATAAGAGGATTTAGCATATGCCCTTGTTGAATAATTTCCAAATTTTTTTCACCAAAGTTACTCCAAAAATTAAACCTGTCCTTGGGTGAACTTCAGGTCAGCTTCATGTTCTCTTGAGATTTCATAGGCATACCTTCTATTCTATGTTTCTAAAGACACTAAAAACACTGAAGTGCTGGACCATTTGATAAAAAGCAATAAAGGTCTACTCTGAAAACAATTTCTTAGCAGATCCCCATACGCTTGATAGTAATTGTTTTCATTGTTTGCTTCTGAGACTGTTTTGTGAGGCCAAGTTAGAAACCTTGCTAGACACGATGGTACATATACTACCCCTTTTTCACCATGGCTTGTTATTCTCTTGAGAGAAATTATTCTCTCCTCTCTCTTGAGTGACTAAGCATGTTCTCAAATTACCAAAGTTGCCTTAAGTCAGACTGCTTCACAGTGCATTGCAATCACTATATAACTCTACTGTATACATAGTTTGACATGCTTTCAGGTGCACTTGAAGGTGTGATGAAACAAATGGAAGCATAAGAACTACTAATACTTTTTAGTCTCTTCAGTAGAATTACATTTATAATGTAACATTGCTTGTGCACATTCAGAATAAAACTTCCTCATTGGGCAGATAATGAAATGTAAGTAAAGTTTTCTAAGGTTTTTTCATTATCTTATTTTCCATGTGTGTGAAACAGAGTTCGTTGTCACACCCATTGCCCTCTCGGCAGCATCGCTTCTATGTCTTTGAGAATGTGTTTGATTTTTCAGTAATGACATCTCTGGAAGATGTCATAATAATACAACATAATCAAGGGAATATTCAAATACAACATACTCAAGGGAATACTTAACTGTATAAAGATTTAAAAAGGTGGTAGGTAGTTTATAAGCATAAACGTCTATCTACTTTGTAAGCCACTTGTATCTTGAGGCTTCCTCACTGTAACCTGTAATAGTGTTGTACATAGCACATGAAAACTGAATTGTTTCGTGTTAACTTGGATGCTGTGAACTACCTCACTTCAGATCAGTTGAACTGAAAATAATAGACAAGTTCTGAATTAAGAGTGATACTTTAATTCATAAGACACCCTTTCAGCTATGTTCACGTCATGCCATTCTCTGAAAGTAACCATGGGTCTATCTTTATTGCAGTATTGCAAAATAAAGGAGATTTATTTACCAGCAGCAAGGAATGCCTCTCACTTTTCTCTCTTGCTGTGGCTGCTGTTGCAGCTTTTATAGCTATCTTCTCATGGGATTTTCTAAATAAAACTTTGCATTTCTGATCAGTAAGTTGGTTTCATAATACTGGTATGTAATCCTGAGCTGTCTCTTTTATGTCTTGAGGAGCTGAGTAGATCTCTTGTTTTCCAAGGAGTTCTGCTTCATTCGGCCGCCACAGCTCTGACTGTGGAATAGTTGCTGTTTCCTTTTCAGTTAGACCCTGGAGAGTGTAGTTCTTCTGGTCCTGGCAGATCCCAACAGGACCTCAAGGGCAGTACACCACAAGGTCTCTATGCATGCATGTACACTGACCAAGTATGTCAGCTCCCTTCTTGCTAGGAGGTCAGTTACGTGAGTTTGGAAGCAAGGGACAAAATAAACACAGAAGCCAAACCTGTGATCATAGGCAGTATTTAGTGAGAGTGTGCTGCTGCCCAGAACAGCCTGTAATTCATTGACAGTCTCCCAGGAAAACTCTTAGGACAGAAACAGGCTTCATCACTAGCTGTCGCTGCAGCCTGCTGGTCTCTAACTGTTGGCATGACAACCATATTTCCTTAAAAAAAAAAAAATCTGGAAGGAGGAGTTTGCTTCCTGGTCCTACAAAGGATTTATATTCTGGAAGTATTTCATGCTCCAGCAGATTCTGTCCCTGCACCACTTCTAACAGAACTGCAAAATAGTTTGCTGGTTCCCATGGCATATTATTTTTGAGAATGGTCTTCTGCTGAGAACTCGATTGCCTAAGACAGGCTTCAAGAAACAGAGGATATGTTTGAGTAGGTAAAAGACCCTTAAGACAGTTGCATCTGGTTGCAGCTTCTCATGCAATTTAATTGCTGGCTAGGTGACATAAATAAAATTTTAGTCCCTAGTGGTGCCTTTTAATTTGAAATAGCTTTATATGTTGGCCAGGGTACAAAATTATTTGAATTATATCTATCTGAATTATCTGTACTCGTATCTGAGAACAAAATTACCAGTGTGTCATTTATGTCTTGCAGACATACAAAGTCATGCTTGTTTTGCTGATCTAAAAATTATGAATGAAATTCATGCATTTGGTTTGTAAATAGTCAATCCTACTTAAAGACAAACAGTGCTGGCTTTCACTCATACAGAATATCTGGTGAATACTGTTTATGTAATATAGTCACCACATAAATTTTATTTATGTTTACTAAAGTTACGTTGTATAATCAAACTGCCTAGCAAGAAAATTTTTGGGCATGTTTTCAACTGATTTCTCATCAACTGGAACTTTAAGTAACTTTTTGATTTTACACACTCTCTAACAGTCTGTTAACAGCTTTTGATAGCAGCGGTAGTAAAGCTGGGTCAGCTTGTTGGTACAACTTGGTCTAAATTACTAAAAGTTTTCAAGTAGGTTTGTGTTTTCCAAGAGAGCTTCACTTCTATATATATAAATTCAGAATCAACACTAGGAAGGTATTTTAAGACATATTTTTGTAAACTGGGATAGTGGAATTTGATTTTACCAGTAGTGTTTTGCTGATGGGTAGGGTCAGAGACAAGACATCAACTTAAGGAATAGTGTAACTTACTATAATGCAAAACTGCAAAGAATCACAAAAGGATAAGCTAAGCAATACACATAGTCATTACTACAAAAAAATCCCTGAAGTGATTAAGAAAGATTACAGTTACCCTGCTTTACCCTTCATTCAGATCCACATATCAGCTTGGGGGAACGTGTCACAGTGAAGGAAGTGGAGAACCATGCCCAGTAACCGGGAAATCCTGCGGTGCATCCACCTTTGCAGGTAGTGAGGCTTCCAACTTTGCTCTGAGAGTAGCCCAGCTTTTATAATAAGCAAGCTACCGTTACTTCTAATGTGGAAATATCTGGTTTTATTCTCCTGTTGGGTTTCTCCCAAAGCCTGGCCAGGGCTCAAGTAGGAACCAAGGGAGTTGTCTTTGATCCTCCGCCCCCAAACAAGGCAATATGTGGCCTTGTCCAGTTTCTAAATACAGAAGGGTAAATACCTATATCATATTGCTAATACTACTTCACTAATTAGTGGATACATAGAACATTTGGTTGGAAGGCTCAGCTAGAGGTCAGCTTTGGCACAGGGCCTATTCTTCAGGCCTTACTACTTCAAGTAGTCTTCATGAGGTACTGAATACCTATGTGTAAAATTAGCATTACAGTCTGTAATTGTTTTAGTCTATATTGGATGCTGAAATTCTTAGAAGGAGGAAAAAGAGAAGTTTCTACTCAGTGAATAGTTTATCTGCATAGTTCATGTACGTAATACCCCTGCATTCCTGGTTTTCTCTCTCTGTTTCTACTCTACAACATTTTTGGTTACAATTGCAAAGTTTCCTGAGCTGCTGCTAAACCTATTTAACAATCAGGTAAGTGAGTATTTGCGCAGGAAATTTGAAGAAAATTGCATTCTGATCTAAACCCTGCTGTGTAGTATTGAATTGCAGATCCAATTGAATTTGTTAAGCTGTACGGGAAAACAAATCACATTTAAAAGACTGTTACTGGAAGATTAAAAAGTCCACCATCCTAGGGCGTTGTCTGTTTTGTGACTAGCGATCATCAGAATGCCCCAGGTACTGTTTTCTAATGTTCAGTGTGAGGCTGGTAAGTTTTATGCATGTGGAAACTGCTTTTTGAAAGGTTAGAAAGTTGGACAAGACTTCAAGGCCTCATTGAACCAAGCCATTTTTATATTCTGTATACTTACTGTCTATCTTTCATGTCCTTTTCGTGAAACTCAATTCAGAATCTACTTAAGAAAAGGGAAAAAAGGGTACTTTCGCATTGCAGTGAAATTAAAACTAGTGAAGCAGAAAGGGTGTTTTCTTGGCTTTTCATGGATGAGAGGGAATTTAAATGCATCTGCCTGATAGCTTTGGTTCGCTATTTTGGCAGGATGGCTTTGTTAGTTTATAAAGGAAAGAGCCTGATTTACACTGGGTGACTTTCTCAGAAATTCTCTTGTCTTTTCTCAGAATGCGGAATCAGGGTTGAGAGTATTACTTTTGGAAACTAAAAAAGTACTTTGAAATGCTTCTTCAGTCTTTCATTAAAGAAATTTTTAGTGTTTGATTTTTGTGAGAAAGACTTCAAGTCAGGAAATCTGAACAGCTGTTTATGAGGACTAGTTATCAGCAAAACAGTGCCATATTTTCATAGGATTCTTTTTTTAGTCTGTGATTTTGACTATACAGTGTTACATGTAAGGTACCGTAACACATATCAACATAACTTCAATTTGAATTGCACATCTGTTCTCCTCTAGAAAACATTAGATAGTAATGCCATGTAAGTACTTACCTTTTAAAAATGTGGGGAGTACTGTTAGCATTAGACTAAAATAAACTTCATTTTCTTTGAAATAGATGCATCCTCTGATGTACCAAGTTTACATAGTTTACACATACACACATAGTACATACATACATAGTACAAGTTTACACAGCCTGGAAGCTGTGAGTTTAAAATCTGGGTTTCAGGTTTTGTTTTAGCATTACTGTTTCAAGTGCAAAATTTATCATGAAAAGGATCAGGCGCTGTGGTTAAGATGCCAGCAGTACTCTTCATGTGGAGGGTCAAAATTCAGATCAACTGCCTGGAGGAGACTGAGGGGAGATCTCACTGCAGTTTACAATTTCCTCGGGAGGCGAGGTGGAGGGCCAGGCACCGATCTTTGCTCTGTGGTGACAGTGACAGGACCCATGCGAATGGCCTGACATGGTCAGGGGAGGTTTAGGTTGGATATTCCATAAAGGTTCTTCACCCAGAGGGTGGTTGGACCCTGGAATGGGCTCCCTAAGGAAGTGGCCACCAAGCCTGACAGAGCTCGAGAAGCATTTGGACAATCCTTGCAGGCACATCATGTAATTCTTCTGGCGCTCCTGTGCAGGGCCAGGAGTTGGACTTGATGATCCTTGTGGGTCTCGTCCAACTCAGGATATTCTATGACTCTAAAACTGAAGCAAAAACAACTGTTAAGTAATTCACAAAACCCACAAGAACAGAAGTCTGCATTCAAAGTCTAAAGCATTATTGTTGCTGGGGGCATATGACAATGGAACAAAAAGCAGCAAACATTGTAATATTTGGGTCCACTGCGTTGTTTTCTCTCATGACTTACAGTAACAATGATAGGTGATACGCAGTAGCTAACCTTCCGTCATCTATCAATATTTGAATAAAGATGATACATTTTCATATGTTGATTTGCATTTGATTTGCAACATGGATAAGTTACCAATACCTTTCCAAATGTATATTGTGGCCAAAGTATTTATTCACTCTGTGAAAAGGGAGCCATTTAATATTTTGCTTTGTCATCAGAGGCAAATTGAGAGACCTTTATTGTAAAAGGCCATCTTCTGAAGGCTGACCTGAGCAGGTGATGGAAGGCTGATGTTTTTCATGCAGTACGCACACAGGCAAAAGTAATTCTTATGATGGATTGGTGTATCTATGCAGAGCTCTGCTTCTTCTATAGCAACTGCTTCTATAGCAACTTAAATGACAGCAACTTGTCTCTTCATGTGTGTAAACAAGTATGGAAGTACTAACTTAACAGATATGGAAAAACAGGGAAGTTGAGGACTGAATTTCTCAAAAACTATTCAGCCAAAGCTTAGGCATGTCATGACTGGCAGTTAGATTCCTGGGTCATCCTGCTTGATGAGTACAATAGTGTACTTCCTTATTCTAGCAATAAAGTTCTAATCTTAAAAAAAAAATCCTACACAAACTTTCTGATAAGCACAACCATGTAATTTTGTCTCGTACTCTGAAATTGGCATGTTTAGCAAGTTACAAATTGTGATTCTGTGGATATTCATTATGTATTCTTTTCAGTTGCATCTGACATTTTTAGCTGGGTTTGAAATGCAGAACCAAGAACTTTGTTGCAGTTTACAGCCTTACTTTAGTTTTCTGTATATGCACCTATACTATATTATACTATACTGTAATCTACTATACTACAGTATACTATACTATGCTATACATTTTTTTGCTGAGAAACTTCACTTGCTCTTAAGTCATTGGCTTTTCAGGAATCTTTGTATTGTTTGGTTAGTGTTTGCTTAGGCAATAGCAATTGCTCATCAGACTGTGATTTGTGTTCCATCTTATCCCAGAAGAACAAAAAGGCCTTCTAGACAGATTCTGGTCATGTTAGATACTTACTTTTAGGTTGTAATATGCATATTAAAGGGTCGGGTCTACTCTGAGTCCTGACACACTCAGATAATTGCACCTTTAGAAGCATCCTGAAGACATGGAACTCACTGCATCACTGCTCAAAGTTAGCATCACAACATACTATTTTGGTATAAAATACATAAAAGATGCATGTAATTTTAGGTTTTCTCAGCAAGTTTTCGAAAGTTCGACTTGGTTTTATTCTATGCAGTCTTCCTCCAAATTCTTCTAAGCTATTAAAAAGCTATATTGGAACTGTCATAAAGGGCTACCTCCTACTCTTTATTATTTAAATACAGTCTATTTTTATAAGCAGTTTTTTTTCCTCTGTTGGCACAGGAAGTGAGTATTCTAACCTCTTGCCATATATTTGTCATATCATGCTCTCTTAACACTGTTTGCTTCCCATTCTTAATTGCCTTAGAGAACTTATATTAATAATGATAGATCTTTAAACCAAATTTGCCATGCTATTGGAAAAATCCTTAATCTGTTTTCTGTGAATAACTAGATATAAGAGATCTTTGAAGTTCTACTGAAAAATAATTAAACCACAGTGGTTTCTGAAAGCTGTTACCTTTTTTTCCTTACTTATTTATTTTTTGCAAGGTATTTTATCTGTTTTCTTTTGAGTTTATTGTCTCAATTTTGCTCCCATTTAGTTATGTTCCACATTTTAAACTTGGAATAAAAGATAACTGCTTGAGAATATGTGAATACAAGAGAGAAGAAGAACATATGAAAGAAAATACTTGATGGTATGACTATTTGGCAGTGCCTGAGCTTACTTTGACATTCATAAAAATGCCAGTTTAAGCTTTGTACTATAAGCTTCTCATGTTACATTACTAAGAGCAGTAGGTTTCAGGGCACAAAATATTTATGCTCATCTTTAAATTAGAAGCCTTGTTTTAGTCTGTTAGTCAAAAAGAGAGAAAACTTCTACTATTTTTTCTGAGCAATTTAGAAGGCACTACTGAATATCTGTTTACTTGAGAGACAAATAATTTGCTTATTCTAACACTACTGATTTATCTCAAAATGAGTGATTCCTTGCTGGAAATCTGCTAATCATCCCTTTGTGTTTTGGTCCTCACCAGTGTTGTTTCCATAATGGAAGAAAAGGCATCTTGCTCTTCATAGGAAACATTCTACAAAGATGCGGTTTCCTGCTGTTGAATATGTTGCAGAACAAGAGTTTGTAATGTCTTTTTACCTTTTTCCAGTGCTTAGAATTGTCAATTTTATTTTTACTATAGAGAAGATGCCTGTTGCTGCAAATGTTTGCAACATTCAGTGGAAGCACATGTCCTCGAAAGAGCCAAGACTGCAGTTTCTTTGCAAAAAGCTGGTCTGATGAGGGTATAAACCCTGTCTTTTTACCAGGTATTTTTCTGATTTAATTCATAGGGTCTTGAAGATACGGGAGACATTTTTCTGGATGAAGAAGGGCTAAACGCCTGGAAATTTTTTTCAAAAATAATTTTTAAAAATCCATACATTCCCATTCTTAAATTGAATTTTAAAGAATTTTTTGATAAGGAGTAAAATCAAACAGAAGAAGTCTGTCTTTAGTTGTTAGCACTATGAGCTGCAGAACATCATCCACACTGCTAGTCTGCCAGTAGATGACATTACAAAGTAAAAATTTCCTACTTTTTCCACAACAGAAGAATGTCTTGTCTATAAAAAGTTAAATGTCAAGGGAAAAAAGATAAATTAACATGGTTTAGAATTACCCAGAAACCTGCAGCAGTCACAGTACTTTGTGAAATATAAGGTAAAATGCAGCTGTAAATACTTTTCTCAGAACTTTGAAAAGGACCCATCCTATGTAACTGTTTATTAGTGGTCAGATATAAGTGTGTTTCTGATTGGTTTTGTATGCATGATCTCCCTTGTAGAACAAACAACATCTTAACTAGAGAGGGAGATGATAAATCCTTGAATGTTGAATTCCTTTTTCTTCTTGGTTTTGGATCCTGTTGTTTTTGATGAGTATTTCCATGACTTCATTGCAGCATGTTTCTTCCTCTTCTGTGGCATTTGTTTGTGAGCCTGAATGGAATGTAGGTGTTAACAGAAATACTGCTAAATTTAACTTTGTTCATAAGTTCTAAATTAATTCAACTATTTTAGCAAATCGTTAAAAATGAAATTAAAAAATTATCTCAGACGAACAACAGAATAATATATCCCTCCGGTAGAAGATTTATTTTAGACCAAACAAGTTCTAGAAGCAAAAGCCTCAGTTTGAGCTAAGCTGTTACAACCTTGATACTATTTTCCTTCTAAACTCTGAGATGCCAGTGAAATAAATCTGTTCTAGGACAGAAAACTGTTTAGTGTTGACAAAATTCCAAGCTTATTATTTTAAAGGAATTTAGGAAAAAATTAGAAAAGTAATCCCCACCACAACCCCCTGGCACCCACCTCCTCCTGGTACCCATGAAAGAAGGTGATTTTCTTATGCAATGATTTTCCTTGCCCCTTGTTGTAGAGAAGATAGTCTACTTCTTCAAGAAAAAGTATAACTCTATTACCAATCTTGAGTAATTATCTCAATACCTTTGTCAGTACAGAGGCCTCTACATTCCTGTAGTAGCCTTTCCTGAATCAGAATTCTCGATAAGATAGGGAGAAAAAGGCTGATAAAAATTAAAAAAGGGAGAAACCTTTCCCATTCTCACTTCCTCACTGAATAACACCAGTCACTAAATGCTCCAGAATCTTGTCTATGCAACAAGCATCTTTGACACAGTGAACAAGATAAAGGGGAAAAGAATTACTATACATCTCTGTCATGGTAGATTTTACTTCAAGATGGATTGCTTATGAATCCAAAGCCAGGAAACATGCCTGCAATATTTTCATTACAGTCTTCCAGTACATCTCATTCAGTCTCTCAATTTTACTTCTAATCATACTTCCAAAGATACCTGCAATTAGTTCCAGTAGCAGTCTGTTAACGATAGTTAGTCTTCGAGTTATCAATATGCTGTAAGGTTCTGAACAATAGGAAAGCAATCTGAAATACTCTGGATACCTTGTACTTGAGAAATGCTATTGTAAGATCGCTTTTGGAATATGCTTGTTTATCATCTGGCAGTTTTCCTTAGTATTTCACAGCTCCATTATAAATTGTCCTCCAGTCTTGAAGCAGAGCATTTTTTTCCCTGTGTTAAACAGGCTATTACTCTAAGTGACAAGAATTCTTCAGCAGGTTATCTACCTTTCTAAAACAAAGGGAAGAAGATTTGGGAAACACAAACAAAAAAACCCACCACAACAAGACAGTTCAGTGATGAAGAGTAGGAGGATGATATCAATAGTTTCTGGTATAGAATTTTTTTAGATTTCTACCCCATCTTTCTGTTACTCCTTGGTGAGGTTGGCTTGGTCAATAGGTTGTTAAGTCTTCTTAGTAAGACATTTTGAAAACTGTAGAAGACAATTACAGACCTGTAGATCTTCTCAGAGTGTGGCTGAATAAATGTAGACCACAGAATAGTGATGATTTTTGGGAGTTCCACATTCAGATTCTTGACATAGTGTGTATTTCCTCAGTGCTCTGTTCAGTTAAGCAAAGTATCTTTTTAGTCAGCATGGTACAGTTGTTCCTTTCTATGACTCAATTTCTTCCCTCTAAGGGAGCACTTCCGAGGTGCTCACTTAGCAGGCAAGCAGTGGGTCCTGGTGTCATGAGTAGTTAATTATGCTCTTCAGTTTCTCTGTCCCCAAAGTTTTTGAAAATCTCATTGGTGCAAAATCAGCTTGAGGAGTTCAATTTAAAATCACTGTTTGCCTTTTGGGGGAGGGACAAATGAGACTAATTACAGATTTTTTTTTAACCAGATTTCACTTTTGAACAAAGAAAATTTTACGTGCTTGTCAGTGGGCTTTGTCATAACTTAAAGAGAGTTAATTGGCACTGGCTCTGCATGATGCTTTACTTAATAATTGTATTAAAGTTGAAGCTTTAACATTAAGATATCTCACATCAAGATTAAAAATTAGGGTATTTGACCTGAAAAAGTTTTCTCAGACCCGAAAGAAAACACTGACAATAAAAGCTTTGATTCTATTAGTATTTTAAGTCAATACCTATTTTTTTAATAACTATGCATGTTGCTTTGGTTGAGACCATTTCTCTTAAAAGATGACTCATACTCCTGCATGATTATATCAGGTCATTTTGGCATCAGTCTTTAAATCAAAATGTAGGAAAAAACTATAATTTACATTATTGTTCACCTTAATGTCTAATTAAATATAGGCAGCTGGAGTTTCAGTGCAAGTAATTAAGCAACTATTAATAACTTTCAAACATATAACAGAAAACAGTCTGTCTTCTCCCACTTCTTAAAAAGATGCTGGTTTTAGTGATGTGATGACCCAAACCCTTGAATGATAAACATATGGCTGAAGTTTTTTTACTGTATTACATTTACCATATTTGGTGGAAGTTCAGCCTATCTGAGAAGGCCAGATGTATTACAAGTTGATATGTTTTTGAAATAATTGCATTTTGAGTTTTTAGAAAAAACAATACTTTTAAGAAAGCAACTTAGAACTGCATGTAGTCACTAGTTCTTTGCCTTTGACAGATTCTGATGTATATTCTGTTTTAGTTTAGTCCCAGAAAAACCAGAGTGGTTAATCTGTACTGCAATAATATCGAACAAGGAGAGGAAATTGAATTAAAGTAACTCTTCATCAATCTTTATAATTATTTCCAAGTATTTATTATCGCACTGCTCATAGAGTATCTCAGGCTCTTTCATCTAATTGTCAAGTGTTAATGGCATTCTTCCTCGAAGTCTTTATCTTGTATACTGACCTCTCTAGTGTTGCATAGCAAGATACAGTTACAGTGCAAGGAAACTTGCTCTAGAGAGCCAAGAAACAATTCTAACGTGTGGAAATTAGAAGCAGTCTCAGATGTCAGGAATGTTAATGGTAAAAAAATAAGCAAGAGAACATTTAAGTATTTAAGAAGCATTTAAGAATGTGAACTGCAGCGTTGAAAGTTGAAGTCTTCATTGGTTGCCAGATTTAATGTGAGAACAAATGTAAAATGAAGAACGGTAGGATTTCAAATAGTGCAAGACAGCCCCCCCAAAAAACCAGAACAGTAACAACAACAACAAAACAAAACAAACCCAGGAGAACTTCTTTTGGAATATCAATACAATACTCCAAGAAGAATCATGTTGAAGAGAGAAATTGGTAAGGGTAGGTAGATATCATTTTAGGGCTTTCAATGTTTATTAGTAGCTGTCCATAGGGTTCTTTTCTTTCTTTCTTCTCTTCTGATATGGTAAATGTGAACTTCCATTTTGCAAAGCAGTCATCTGTTGTTCATTACTGCACTACTGATGTGTTTTTTGGTTTTAAGTGCTTAACAGCCCTTGAACTTAGTGCCTTTTGGCCAGTAGTCAGTAAAATGCCCTGTTATTTGTTGTTCTCAAAAAACCTCATTCTTTTGGAAATTCTGAGTGATTGGGTTAGTATTTATGTTTAGGGAGTTGGCAAGGTGGTGTGTTTTTTCTGTTCACCTATGTTTTATGCACTTTCTGTTGAAACACTTGAGTTTAATTAGCATGCTAGGATATTTCTTCACATGATAATGTTAGTTACAATAGCTCTCTTTCAACTTTGCAAGTTGGAGAGACACAGGGTATAGATATTTGAAGGGATGTGGCTATTCTCTTAATGTTCATCTCATTGATACAAAATTGGAGAGGGACAAAGGAAGAGTTGCATGTCCTGTGCTCGTGTCCCATTTCCTCTGAACAGCATCAAGCAGACTTACTGCACGGCTCCCTAGCACTTCTGCTCTGTGTGTCCAGTTTCTTAGACTAAAAGTAGTACCGAAAGCTTTCACTATATCTGAATTTTCTCATAACCATACTATCATTACCTCCAATCAAAGGAAAAATAATTATGTACTACAGTGTTTTACCATCTAAACGAGACAGGCCTTAGACACCAAAGCTGATTTTATGATGGGCACCTCCACTGATTCATTCTGTCACCATGCTTGAGTTACCCGATTCCTGTAAAAATATTTTAAAACATACTAGTTGTGTAAGGTCTACACAATTATTGACTTGCAGAACACAGTTGTGAAATAAAACTCAGAGCTGTTAGTACTTAGTCCTTATTTGCATCTGTAATTCTGAATTGGAAAGGTGTTGAGTCATAGTGCCGTGTTATACATGACAGAAGTTAAGAATCCATCTGTAGTGTCCTGTCCTTCAAATGGAGAAAAGAAACAGTTCGCATTTTATCCTTACTTTGTTTCTGTTTGGTGCTCATGTATCAATGTTGTATCGATGTTCCCTAAGAATACTTTCACCTCAAAACAACTGTTTTCCTTTAGGAAGGGTGAAAATCTAATTGCAAGCAGCAATAGGAAGACAGAGTGTCTCAGAAGTAACTTCTGCTTGCCTCCTGAATTATACATTTTTGTTCTTGGGAGGTGGAAGCTTCTTTTTGGAGGAAGACAGTTTGATTTCTTAAATCCATGATAAGTGTGCTCTTACCTCTTTAGAAATGAAATTGTTTTGTGTACATGGACTAGGTTACAGCAATATGAGTCAGAAAAGCAGGAACATTTTGTCAGTACAGAACTTAACACAGGGTCCTCATATTTCACTGGCATATTTGCCTTTCATGAGATGCCTGACAACTTGCAAAATTTGACATTCAACTTTTACAGCTGTCTTTCAGAAAAATGAGGTGTCCAGACTGTGTTTTGGTACTGCTTTGTCCGATTTCCTTAAGGGAAGGAAAGTGTTAAATTTTTATTAGTGTGCCATTTTCCTTGACTCTTTTGCTGTTCACCTCACTGCTCCAGAGGCATTTGAGCATGGGAGATGTCTGTGTTATTTTGCACTCTCACACAGCCCATCATCTGTCAGGAACTGGAGATTTGTGCCTGGGATTTGTATCATTATCGTACTGGTAAAGGTTTGGAAGGGCATTCTCTTCAGTGTGGCACTTAAGGCCTAGAATAGTAAGCTTTTCTAACAAAGAGCTCAGTCAGATAAATTAGCTTAATAAATATGTTGTTGCTAATACACACACACTTGGATCCTATGTGTAGATATATGCACAGAGCATTTAATCTATCTGCTGATAATTGATTTATGTGATACAGTTTTAAGCCATCTTTTGAGACAGAATAAATCATACAGGTTTAGTTTTAAATGTTATTGTTTATATACAAAATACATATTTTTCCCATGAGAACTAATGTTAAGAGTCACAATAGCAACATTTTTATACTGCTTGTATTGTCAGACTGATTTTTGAGTGGGGTCACTTAGGTCTTAAATTAAAGCTGTCTGAATTTACATTCATGCATAGACACTTTGGAAGCGTAATATAGTAAATGATTAATACATTACTGGTTAAATAGAAATTTTAACATTTGATGGTAGATTTGTAATTTGCTAAGAATTAATTTGCTACCTGCTAGTCACTAATTTGAAGAGTGCAAGAGTATGTTAGTTTACTTGGGTTTTATTTTCCTCATTTGTCTTTACTACATTGCTATATGTAATATTAAAAAAAAAATCCCAACTTTTCACTTCTATCTTTTCTTTTTGTTAATATTTATTCTCCAAAACACTGCTTACTCTAAACAAGAATTTTATGCAGAATTCTAAAGTGAGGTGTTAATATCACTGTTACTTCTTTTTGGTGGAAGAAAATCTGTCAAGTGAGCAAAAATATAAATATGTTGTAGTTAAGTGAAGTTTTCTGAAGGACAGCAAAATGTTACCAAAGTTAACAGAATGATGACTTGGTTTGGTTTTATTTTTTTCTAATTTATTGTAAATCAGAATAGATTTTTGTATCAGTTACAGTAACCAAAACTTGATCTGTTCGCTGTGAAGCAACAGGAATACATTTTCTGTAATGAATGCATCTTTAAAATGCATGCAACCAATTTCAGTTTTAAAATCATACATGAAATTGTCTAATTGTACTATTATTATTAAAATGATAACAAGAATCTGTAAATGCCCAGCTAAAAATCTAATTTGAATGCCTAGAATAATAAGGGGAGAAATATGATAAGTAGTTGTCAATATTAAAACCAGCTGAAGGAGGAAGGCTTCAGGCCTTGTAGTAGGTAGAATGAAACAGCAGATTTCAGTATCCACAATCCTTTCAGTATTAAATTTTCAGTAAAATAAAATTACTTGTATATGAAAACATAGCCTTTCCCCAGCTCTCTTTTTTTTCCTGATCAGCTGATGAAGAGACTAGCAGCTCGCTGCTTTGCTGGCTTGTTAATTTTATCCCCACTAACTGTGATTTCCGATAGCCGGCCTGCTGATAGTGGTAAGGTAAATATCCTTTTTCATTGCCATCTTGAAGATTCAGTAGAACTACATCACAGGCATGTGTAGGTGTGTAACACATCAAAAGTCGGTGTTCTCCGTGTTTCAATGTACAACTGAGTGCTTGAGGAGAGCAATGACATTAACTGTTGACAGCCTTGCATGCTGTATTTATTAATAGCTTTTCTAGCTTCCAAGATATGCAGAGAAATTTCCTTTTCTTAATCTTCATTAGTCTCAGTGGTTTATAGCGCGTGTCCTGCTTTAGCCAGATGAATATTAATGAATTTGTGTGCAGATTTTTTTTTCCCTTCTCTTTTCTTCCTAACTCATCAGATCTCGAGCCTCCTTCATAGTAGATATCTGAATGCTGTGGAAGCATGATGTAAATTGTCTTTTGATTATTAAGGCCTAGTTTCAGGCTGTCTCTCAGGATTCTGCTTTTGTGTTTTTCTGTGGATTTGCACATCGGAGGATGCATAGGAAACATTTCAAAATCCCACTGTTTTTTTAAACATGCCAGCTTATTTTGTGTTGTGCATCAGGTTTTGTTCACAAAATGTTTTTGAAGAGACATTGTACACAATTGAGAAAAATTATGCCTAGGCTGTAATCACTTTTTTGTATTGATTGTTATGCTCACATGATCATAAATATTAGCCATGTTTGGTGCTGTGGAGAAATGAAGGTAATTGCCTTAGGATTAGAGCTCTTTCAGCTGTGAGAAAGGATTGATTAGCATTTGCATGTACTCAAGGCAATATTGAGAAGCAAAAGCGACAAATATCAACATCAGTTATGTTCTGAGAAAGCATTAATCAGAAAGCCTTAATTTTAAGATTTTTTTGTGTTATTTTATTTTTAATTTCAGTTCTCTTATGACCTGGTATTTTCATTTCTTTTGTTTTGTTGGCTTTCTCAAATCAGGAAAAGTTCAGCTTCTTGCTTTATGACATGGATCTGACAGTGCGTGTGAACAGGTTCCCTTTATTCCTAGTTTGGTTTTTTGTAGCATTTTTTTATCTCTCTGCGTAGAGCTGCTGGGTCTGGTTAAAAGTGTACATCCAGGTAATTGAAACAATTGCAATTAGTGCTCATTGTCTGTGACTGTGTGTACGATTTAGTTTTTGGGGTGGGTTTTTTTGCATCCCATGTTATGAGTGCCATTTACAACAAACCAGTATACTGTCAGTGCTTTTGCCTACCTCGTGGTTACTATTATAGAAGAAAATTATACATTTTAGAGATTATTTTAACACTTAGGTGATTTAAAAGTTGGTTAACAGGCTTGGAAGAGAGGATGAGTTGGTAAATGCATAAAGTATCTCTTTTGTGTGTATGCACACAGAACTGTGTGTAAACTGGCTTTGGGAGCTGAGTGCAATTTGGACTGTCCTGTTTGAAAACATATGGTGTCAAAGTCTTTTTTGCATCAAACTGTGTAACCCCAGAACCAACACTGATGTGAAAAAATGAATGTTTGTTGTACACTTACTGAGACAATACCACAGGCCATTATGTGTGAAACTCTGATTTGGTGCATAATTCAAGGTTCAGATAAATAATGTGTGTATTTAGACAACAGTGGGATCCTTAGGACAAGTAAATGTTTAGTGTCTCTTTGATTGCCAGTTACTCAGTTTCTTGTTGTACTCTTGTTCATAAATAAACTGAACATTTTGAGTTGAAATACCTGCATCACAGGGAGTTGCAGGGGTTTTTTATTGTTGTTTTTAAATACAGTTTTTTATTTCCCTTATTTTCCTATCTGTTTCATTTAAAAATCATACTTTTTGAATCCATGGTTGTCAGGCAATTGAAGACGGCAATTTGGAAGAAATGGAAGAGGAGGTCCGGCTTAAAAAGCGAAAGAGACGAAGAAACGTGGATAAAGATTCTGGAAAGGAGGATGGAGAGAAAGCAAAGAAAAGAAGAGGCAGACCCCCTGCAGAGAAGTTGTCGCCCAATCCACCCAAACTGACAAAACAAATGAATGCTATCATTGATACTGTGATAAACTACAAGGATAGGTGAGCTTGGAGACAGTCTATCTCTATTGCATGTGCTATCTCCCTCCCTGCTGGTATCACTCTTTATATTTTATAACAGCTTCATTTTTTTCAGTCTCTAGAAAGACTTGCTAACATGGCTTTACTCAAAAGTAGTTCCTCTTAGGGCCTGATCCTGAAAGTCTCACAGTTTGTAGGGGTTTTTTTTAACACCCAGCTGGTAGAAAGTTGTTAAAACACAATTTTAAAAAGTAAGAAAAAAGTAAGCATAGAGATCGTGCTTAGGAATGAAGTAATTCTGCTCAGGATATGTACTTAAGAATATACAGCTTGAGCAGGATTTTCCTTCAGTTTAGTGGTGCAGCATGTGTTGAAATTAATCTTTTGAAAGACATGGCTACAGATTTATTAATTCAAGCTTACATGGGTCTCACAATGAAAGACTGAAAGACTGCCCAAAATGTTCAGGGCTCACATCATGAGCATCAGAGCTGCCAAAAGAAAAAATACAGAAATACTGAAAATATGTTGTCCACGTCAGAGATGGAAGCCTGTTTGTCAAGAAATCCCCATTTTCAGCATAAAAATATGCTAAATAGTTGGACTTCAGGAAAAAAATATTCCTTACAATCTGAAATGTCATCTGAAGACTTGTATTTTGCAGATTTTCAAACCGCAAATCACCTATGCTTCATGAGCAAGAAATTGAGAATTAGTTCATAATGTCTTTGAATTAGACTTGATTGCAAATACGGTATTTTAACTCCGTTTGTATCTGCCAGAAATCAGTAAAGCTTTCTTGTGTGCTTATCCTGTCTCTGCTGTACATTGAATTACATAGATCATATAAGCACCTGTTATAAACTTAAGTTAATATCAAATGCATTCAAAGAAAGTCAAGAAGTATTTGCATTAGGTGACCTGCTCCTAGGTGTAGCAATATATTTTTTCCTGTAAACAACTTTCAGTCTGTGACTTTAAATGGCAACTTGCACTCTTCCCTTTTTTGCAGCTACTGTTCTGGCTCTGCCTGTACAAGGGTAGTTTGGGTGGTACCTGGTAAAGCGCACACTGCTGTGTTCCATGACTTTTATTGCACATAACTGTTAAAATGAACCATTCTGTGAGGTGTGGGCTCTTTCTGGAGTACCATCTAGTATCTAGTACCATCTAGTATCTAGAGATTTTACTGCATCACAACAGCATTCATAGCAGCAAACAGGATGAGCAGCAAGCTGATTACAATCTCAGTGTATTTAGCTTGCCATCACTCTCAACTAACAGAGTAGCTGAGAAGGGAGAAGTGTTTAAGTTCATGTATTACAGTCAGGGCTACAAGGAAGCATCTCTGCATTTTAGATGCTTGGCCTTGAAACTTCTCCTGGAGCCAAGCACTTCTGATCAGGATATCTACTCACTTTTAAAACAGCAAGCAAAGTTGCTTCCACTGGCCTCCAGTAGGGGATAGCTACTGATTGTAACTGATAGCTTCTGGGAAGGTTAAAGATTTTTACCTGATGTTCATGGCCCAGGAAGTTCCTATCTGATTTCTGTCAAAGAAAGTTAACAACTGAGCTATTATATAGTGACCAGGCATACTGTTTCCTCTCCCAGGAGCCCATGTTTATGCAAGACAGGATTGGTTCCCAATTTCAAAAGTGTATGGAGCTCTATTCTGTAAGGAATTAAAAATGCCTCTTAAACTGAGCTCTTTAGTGTTTTAAGTTATACAGACAGGTTCCAAGTTTCTGCATTCTGATTTTTTTGTCCGCTAGCCTCAAACCACCCAGTACTCTGAAAGAACAGAATTACTAGTTTAGGCTGCAGGAAACTTTAATATCTTAAAATATTTGGGGTTAACTTTGCTCTAGAGTTCGATTAATATTTTCGGGATTTGCAGTGTTAGAATTAAGTGGGGTTTAGGCATTGGAACCCTTCAGCTTTGTTGCGGGTTCGTGTTTGTTCAGCTCTGGGCTTTTGTGTGTGTAAAGGCAATTGGGGCAAGTATAGAGGGACAGGTTAATTGGAAGAAAAGTAGGCCATGAGTTTCATCTGGGGAAAAAAAATGGGTTTTCATGTATTCAGTATTTGAATGCTTGAAATCATCCTTGTCTTTAGCTTAAATTTTCAGTGCTAAAAGATGTTTCATCTTTTCTTTATGGTAAGTCCAGAAGGGTCATCCAGACGATGGAGAACTGATTTTGTCCCAAACGGTGGTCAGGTGATACCCATCCAAAATCTTACTGAGTTAGGCCTGACTTACTTTGTCGAAGCCAGTTATACAATCCGCAGTAAGTTTTGTGCAGTTTAAAGGGCAGCATGAAAAAAAGTAAGAAGAATACATTACTAAACTAATACGTCTCTGCACGCTTTATTTTGCGTTTTCCCTTGCTTTTGAGAAGAGTTGCTTGTGAATACAAAACCACTTCTCTGTTCTTACTAAAGCTTTTTTTTAAAAAAAAAAGAACGTAAAATCTGTGGTGATCACAAAAATCTGAAATGCTAGTTGGCTACTTTTCTATGGTGACAATGCCTAATGTTGATGCAGGGAAGGATTCTTCAAGTGCTTTCCTAACTGTCTAGTACTTGACTTCAGTTGTAAGCATCTGGTGACAAGTGCCATTCCTTCCTTCCTTATTTAAAAAACATCCAACAAAATTGGCTGGGTTGTCTATGTCAAGGAAAGCTAAAGATTTCAATAATACAAACAATAAGCTCTAATAAATAGTAATTGCACAGTTCAAGCTTAAATGTGAAGATCAAAACTACTTTAAACGGACATATTAGCAATATTAGAGATAAATTTTCAGTGTGGAGAAGTGCAGCATATATTTCTCTAAAAAGGAAGTTCAGAGTTAAGTTATCCCAGTACTTGTAAACCTCAGTTAAAGTACTCCATGGAAGAGAGTAGAAGTTAGCATGGAGGTTAATTTGCTGTTTATCTCTGTTATGTCCTTAGTGCAATTTGAATCTTTTAATTTAGATTTTTGTCTTTTATGCGGTACAGTTTAGCAATCCTCCAGTTTCCTTCTATTCCCATTGTGAATCCCAACCTGATGTTGATTTTAATGAAACATTCCATTGACAATAAGTTTAGTAATTCTTAGAGAGCAATGTACAAGTAAAAGCTGATTTTCTTTGGATATTTCTAGAAAGCTAGGAACACACTGAAGGCAAAAAAACTGCAGTGAGATTTGACTTGACTGGCAGCCAGCATTAGTTTCCTGAAATTACGGTATCTGGGATGTGTCCGATACAACAAAGAAAATAGTTTAAAAAAGAGAACAAGGACAAAGGCGGAAGACACTGAGAATGTTCAGCTTGGACTGCTTGAATGCCTTTGGTGTGAGAGTTGTTGAGGTCTTTGTCAAGTTGACAGTACTTGCAGTCTCTTTTGGGTTGGATTCCAGTATTGGGTAGTGTGCTTCAAGATTTTCTTCATACTGATAGGTGTTTCTTTATCTTATCTTTGTATTTATCTTTGTTAAACTGGAAACAGGTAGCTGATACCTCAGTCTGAAGAACTGTGGGGTACATGCTCCGTATCATTAAGTAAAAATTACTACTGAAGTCACTGCTACCTTTCTAAACTGCACTGTGCTCTCATTACTCAGCTTTCAGTATCAAGCCGTAAAACATGTAGTGGTACTATAGATGCAGATCCTTTTTTACTCTTCTAAACTGCTTTGCCATCATAGGCAAAGCTGAATTAATCTAGGTTTCATCTGTACTGGTTTAAAATGGAGAATAGATCTGTAATGAAGCAAAAGTAGGAGAGAAAAGATGGTCAGAATCCTCTGACTTCTAGTCATCTGATCTAGTGAAAGATGTCCCTGCCCACCCACAGCAGAGAATTTGAACTAGTGTATCTTCAAAGGTTGTTTCTGACCCAAACTGTTCTATGATTCTATGATTTTGCTGAACCTTTTTTTAGGGTACCACAGGAACATTATAAGTTAATATGAAAGAAAGAGGAGATCTAATGAGTAAGCTCATTAGTCTGAGTCAAAAGAAGTAAAAATATCTAACTGAAGGCACTGTTACAAAAGGTACTGCTAAACTGGAAAGAAGACAACACAAAAGTTCTTGGAGAATTTGTGTTGGCATAGATCACAATATATTTATGATATGTATAAAAAATGAGGAGTGTCCTGGCCAAAATTAAAACATCAGTAGTGGTGTGATAATCATAGCAGACTGAACACAGTTAGGTCCGGAGTGAAGGAAATGGCATGAAGTACAGTACCTCAGAGTGCATTTTGTGGTACTCACAGACCAAAAATAAGAAACTTCTCTTCTGGTGCAGATGTCAGTTCAAGTGGAACTGACAGAAAAAGAGTTACGTGGGCAGAGAAATTATTGATTAAAGCCAACTATGATGCATCAATATTGTCCAGACATAAGAAAACAGGAACCTTACTGTGACAATGTGGCCTGTGTGGATGTAGAACTACTCATTATGGGTGTATGTCATTACGTATGTATTACTGTAAATGCTTCTGAGTTGCTGTATATAGTACTTGAATGCTTTTCCATTCAAGAAAGATTCGTTTACACTGAGACAAGTTTAAATAATTATTTCAGTGATAAGTAGCATGGGAGAGCCTTACAAGAGGAAACTGGTTGGTTTGTTTATCCAGTGTTGAGAGGGGAAGATGATTGCTCTCAGTAAATTCACTTGGGAAAGAAGGGAAGCATAAACATAGGAAGTGTAGAAATATGTAATACAAGATGGTGGTCACAAGGTTATATGACTGGAAGCATTTATTAATTCATACAAGTTATTAATTAAGAGTTCTGTAATCTTTCCATATGGAATAGTGGGACAGAAATAACTAGATAAATTCGGCCATCGTTCCTTGATTAAAAAAGTTCTATATGATATACCAAGACCCTAGATTCTGGGACCTGGAAACGTGTTTCCAGTTACACATTGATCCCTATTCTCCCAAGTAAAGTATAGGCATCATCTTTGCAGACACCATTTGCAATGCATACTAGTCTGAAATTTCGTTGCAATTACTTCTTAAACTAAGATTTAAGTGCCTTTACGCCCTTGTACCTTGTTCTAACCTTGCATTGTAAAACACCTGTTTAGAAGAGAGCAAGTTGCAGTTCATCTGCCTGACATTATTGTCACACATTTTTCCAGTTCCCATGCTTTTGATTTGTCTTGCTTTCCCTCTAAAATTAGGAATGCCCATAGAAATGAATATCATAGAATCATATATATGTTAGGTTTTCACTACATAAATCAAAGAACCACAGAATGGGTCCATTTGGGTGGGACTACAGCAGGTCATCTGGTTCAACCTCCCTGCTCAGACAGGATCATTCCAGGGCACACGGCACAGGGTTGCTCCCAACATTTCTTGAATATCGCCAGTGAGAGAGACTCCACAACCTCTCTGGACAGTCTGTTCCAGTGCCTGGTCACCCGCACAGTAAAGCAACTCTTCCTCATGTTCAGGTGAAAGTTCCCGTGCATCGGTAGGTATCTGCACTTTCTCTCTCATCCTATTGCTTGGCACCACCAGATCAGTTTGGCACACAAAAAGTAGTTTGTATGTCCACTTAAAATGCTTTAGCCTTTTGAAAGAAGGGGGAGTTTTACTGTTGATAGATTTTCCTTTCAGAATAAGGAATTTTTATGACAGATTTGAGCCCTAGCTGCCGATCTGCATCATACACATGCAGGCTTAGTCTCCTAAATTATGTTTTACCTCTTGTGGTGTTTTTTTCTTTATGGTTTAATTCAGAGGAAGACAAGCTGTCAGTGTAGCTTTCTTTTCCTGATGGCTAAAATTAAATAGAGAAAATGAATCATACTTTATTCTGGCAGGATTAGGGAAATGATTGTCCCTCTGTAATAGGCACTGGTGAGGCCACACCTGAAATCCTGTGTTTTGGGCCCCTCACTCCTAGAAGGATACTGAAGTGCTGGAGCATGTCCAGAGAAGGGTGATGGAGCTGGTGAAGAGTCTGGAGCACATGTCCTATAAGGAGCAGCTGAGGAAGTTTAAATTTTTTAGCCTGAAGAAAAGGAGTCTCAGGGAAGATGTTACTGCATTCTACAATTGCTGCCTGAAAGAGGTTCAGCCTCTTCTTCTTGGTAACAAGTAACAGAACAAGAGGAAATGGCCTCAAGTTGCCCCAGGGGAGATTGAGACTGGATATTGGGAAAAACTGGATTGAAACAATGCTCAGTCATTGGACCAGGCTGCCCAGGAAGTGGCAGAATCACCATCCCCAAGGTGTTGAAAAGGTGTGACACTTAGTGGTAGACTTGGAGGTGCTGGGTTAATGGTTGGACTGTATGATATCACAGGTCTTTTCCAACCTAAATACTTATATGATTCTGTCATTCATACCTTGTAATCCTTCAACTTCCTTGCAAACCCACTGTTTTCTTCTGCTTTGCATCAGAATATGTTTCCTGTCTGGGTGCCAGTTTGGTACTACCACTAGTTTTCATTAACTTTGCATAAATAGCAACAGCTGAATTCAAGGGTCCTGGGATGCTGACAGCTCTGTTCCATACAGTGATTTCATTTGTCCTCTACCTGCATTCTGATCTGTTCGTAGATTTAAGGTAAGCACTTGTATGGTGTACCAATTAACTCACAAAGTCTCCTCCTGGTATCAGGTAGCTGTTTACTACATTCTAATAAGAATATAAAAAAACTGAAGGGTGAAGTTTTTGTGCCTTTTTCCTCCTTGGCAAGAGACTTCTCCTGTCTGTGGTGTTTAGCATTGTGATCACTGCGTCATTAAAGCCAACGTGTTGAAATTCATGCCCATAGTACTCTTAATTTTGATGACACGGCTCAGGGAGAGGATATTTTCTCTGTAAGTGAAATGGATTTTATTCAGTCTTTTCAGCTTAAGTTTTCTTAAGTTGCCAGTTTTTAACTGTTGTAAAATGGAAAGAAACGCAATTAGCCCCTACTGATCTAACTATTAGTAATTAATTATGCCAACTGGTACTCTTGGGTATTCAAACACACAAAGTAAATAGTTCTTGCTTGTATCCAAGCCCAAGTTATGGAGTACATAGCCATGTGTCGAAACCAGGAATTACATATTTAACTATTTTTACCCACTTCTATATCAATGGTGGGGACAGGTTTACCATGTACTGCTGTAGTCAGTTCCAAAAAGGAGCCTTTAAACGCTGATGAAAATTAACCATGTCCCTACATAGCTGGGTTACTGTTGGAAGTCACTATGCAACTTCTTGTAATTCTCCTCCCTCACATTTACTTTCCTTTTAAATGGCATCTTTGTGAGTTGCATTTGATTCGAAGTTGTAGTTTTCAAGCCATGGTTCTGTTCATGAGAGCTCTAACTTGGGCAAGCATGCAGAACTCTTCATTCTACCCACTCTAAACTGAATTCCATTATTTGTTAAAAGTTTTAAATTTGCCAGAAATATGAGAACATGTTGCAATTTCAGCTTCATAGTTATCTCTCCTTTTGAAACCAAAGGAGAAAGAGTGTTGGTAGTAGTATACGTCTAACAGGCCTGTGGCAGCTGTTTCAGGCCAAATACTGCCAGGGAAAACAAATAGAAAAGGAGCCTCATACAAATGAGGTTCCTGCATTTCATTTCACCAAAGACAATACTGACTAAAAGGGTGGAATTATATGCTTATATGCACCTTATAATCAGTTTGACAGAAATGAGAGAAAATCAGAAACATTGCACACAAATATTTTTCTAAGCAAAAACATTTTTTAAATAAGCAGTATTTCTTCATGCTCTTTTAACTTGTACAGCGTGCAAGTGTTTTTAACGTGAGCACACATGGGACTAGCATGTTGAGCTGATGCAGTAGCAGTGAGCTGTCACTCACAGTTCTTTCACAGTCAGATCTTTTAATTTATTCTGCTCCTTCTTCCTTTCAGCACGTAGCCTGCTAGTTGCTAGGCAACCATAAGTGATTTTTTTTTTACTGCGCATGCTTTTTATGTGGTAGTTGTTGTGGTTATTATTTTCTAATAACATAAGTGGGCAAAAGGATTAAAATCAGAGTTGCATTAATAATTACTTATTTTCTCCTACTGTATCCACAACAGAGCAATTTGAAATTGTTAGAAAAGATCACTTTCGTTTATAGTATGGATGCACATTTACAAAGGGAATGCAAGGTAGTACTTCTTCGTGGGAGTAGGTTCTGTAAAAATGATAGAACAGAATAAGCTGTTACTGATCTGAGTAGACAAAATCAGGCTGTAGTCTTCTGTCATGCCCTTAGTGCTTTTTCTTTCATGGCCTCAAATGATTTTCAGTAATTAATTACATCAAGCAAAAGCTTGAGGGTTTTCTATGGCATTCCTAGTTTAATAGAATAGTGTGAAGAAATCACAGTTGGCTGGTTTTGCACCTGGAAAATAGAATATTGCTCTTTAATAATTTATGAGTTGTATTTTTAATACAAAATACCTTATAAGGGGGGGTATGTGGATGTAAAAAGAGAAAAAAATACAGCCATGAGATTAAAAGCTGTAATCATCAGGAGCTGTTTCAGTAGGACAAATAGGCTAAACATGTTTTAAAATGTGATCAGAAATAGTTTATTAGTGGCTGTTTCCTTTTTAATCAAGTGGTTCTGTTCAGTATTAAAATCTGAAGCACAGTTGAGGAAACCCCAGCATCAGTGGTTCAGTAATTTTACTTAAATAGAGATTTTTATTAAGGCTGCTGAAATTAAAACACAGCAGTGATAGTCCTTCTGTATAGCTAATCCATGTACCAGGTAAGTTACAGTGTGCCATGTAATGGTGCAACAGGATACTGCTTTGTTTTGCTTTGCTTTTCCTCAGGATAAGTGCCTTGCCTGTATAAGGTGGGCACTGATCACTTAATGAATAGTTGAATTCTTCCTGGGCTTCATTATAATGCTGCTAAGGAGTCCGAATGTTTTGCCGATGCAGAACTTCTTTCACAGCATTTTATTCTCATTTTATAAACGGAGAATGGAAACTTACATTTTAAAGATACCATTTGGGCATCAGAGATCCATTTGCTGGTTTTCATAGTGTTTTATATGTTTGGAAGAAATTCCATTGATCTCAGTTGCAGCTGTTACTGCTCAACACTTCCTTCTATGACCAAAAGAAAAAAGAAAATGCAGTCCTAAATTTTCAAAGAAATAGAAACAGACGTTAGTTTAGTCAGTTGTGTCGAATGTATTTAATGCATTGCTTTTCCTTGTATTACTTCCAGTTTCACTTTGAGAGGGTAGTCTGTGATGCAAACAGGTTCTGTCATGCAGCATGACATAGACACACAGGTCAAGAACAAGATTGATGCCTCTAAATCCATTGTATAAACACCTGGATGGGGAAAGTATGAAGGTAATGAATTTGTGAGTCCGTACCAAAGGAGATGGCAGGTGCAGTGTCCAGAATTTCCCAGTTTCTTGCTGGCAGGAGAGAAACAGTAAGACTTGTCTGTGACAGCTACCTGGCCATTTTATGCTTGCTTCTGTTTTAGTAACAGGGTGCTTCCCAAATAAATTAGATCCGTTGGGCGAAGTTGCTAGTAGCTGCTACCGAGGTGCCAGTGCTCTCTGCGAGTATCTATCCCAACAGCTGTATAGAGGAGATAGACTTGACTGTCCTCTCCCGGGACAGGGATGCACCGTACGTCCCCTGCCTTGTCTCACCTGCAGTGGCCATGCCCAGGAGCGTGCTCAGGTGTGTGCCACAAACTTGCTGAGACCAAGGAGGCAGCTTGGCAGCTGCTGCTAAGCAGGCAAGGGCTGCTGCTGCTGCTGCTGCTGCTGCTGCTGCTGCTGCTGCTGCGAGTCAGACACAAGTGTACAGGATGAGATGCAGGCTTTTGGTTTCTAGGTCTGCATTGAACAAAAAAATACTACAGCTGCCAGTTGGTCTCAAGATTTTGGTAGAACAATGCTGATTAGTAGTCTGCAATTAGAGTATTTACATTGTTGTCCTCTGTGATGGAAGGAACAGCATTGTCCCAGGATCAAAATGAGAAAAATAAAAAATCGTGGATTAGGTGAGCACCAGATAGTTAGGAAGTGAAGAAAATCTGTTTATTCCTGCTTGTTCATTAATCTGTCAGGTCCATAAGAAAAACAGAACCTTCTCCAATTCTGATGTTATTTCAGCATTAAGAAATGCATACTATATAGTAAGCATTCATTAATTCTGTAAAGGGCAGAGCTGTTGCCAGCTTTGTGCTTTTAATCATCCTTACTCTCCATTGCAGAATTGCTTCAGTTAACCTTCAATTCAGTTTTAGTTTAATGTGTCTGATAAGATCCTACATCACTGTCGCGTTCCACTGTGGGGAACTGCGAGGAGTTCTTTTAAAAATGGATGGTCGGGAACAGAATGAAGCCAAACATGGCAAACCTTGTATCTGAGAACCCATTATTGATAACAAAAGGAGAGGGAAAAGGAGTTACCTGAGAGAAAGAGGGCTAGAAGAGGCAGAAAAGAAGAAAGGAAAATGGAAAAGGACTGGGGGAGCGGAGAGAGAGGGGACAGAGACAAAAAGAGGGCG
>VZRQ01003003.1:0-17127 GCA_013397975.1 Machaerirhynchus nigripectus | reverse complement strand
AGGCAGGCTGGGGCCAGGGCAAAAGAGGGAGCTGGCGGGAACAGCAAACAGCAGCAAGCCCCAGCAAGCAGCCGCAAGCCCTGGCCGAGTTGGTTTTATACCTCCCTGGCCCCTCCCGAAGTCTGCCTGCCAGCAGGGATCCACTGGTTCAGTCCAGCCTTCCTGTGCCGTCCATTGGTGGGGAGCTCCTCACAACCTGGTTGGAGAAGCCCCTCCACAGTGTCTCCTACTGCCTGCCTTGTGTAGGGTGTTGCCAGGCGAAGTATCCCCAGAGAGGAGGCTTCCCCCACTCCTGGCTGCCTCCTGCAAGGGGCACATGTGCACCCCTCCTCCACGTGCCTCTGACAACCGGAGCTGAGGCAAACTGAAATGGCTGAATTGGCTCCTCACATCCACTCAGAAGGGTGGCTGCAAGAGAAAGCTCAGGTGGAAACCAGTACTTGGTAGCCTTCTTGCCCAGCTCCTGTCAAGTTTGGTGTTCCTGACATACTATCTGAAAATTCAGCTGAGAAAACAGGGCCTTTCTGGAGTAGCTGTGAGAGAAGGAAGCATGTGAATTGAACTGAGAAATGTTTGTGAATGCTGTGTGCAGTTCTTCACAGGAGAGCTCTTTTCTGCTACTCTGTGAGAAAAAATATGTGCACTTGGGGGAAAAAAAACCAACCAAAAACAAACACAAAAACAACTAAGCCCATAAGTGTCATCAGCACATTAACTTTCAAGGTGACTTACAGCCATGTATTATTTGCAAAATGACAGGTAAGAAGATTAAAAAAAATCCTCAATCTGAAAGTGTTAAAATAGCTATTAGAAAAGGATAAACAATGGGGAAATATGGGAATCTTAGAAATTTTGGACACCTCTAAGTTATAGACAATGTTCTGAGAGTATAAAAGTTTTATAGATAATCTATCACTTTATTTCAAATGAATAAAGAAGTACAATTTGCAGTAGTGATTTTTAATATAGTTAGAATGATCTTCCCAGAAACCCAACAGTCATTAATAGAAGTTACTCATTTTCTGTTGTTCTGACATCAAGTTAGTCTAATAGCAGTCAGCATATAGTATAATGGAAATCAGTACGGTTTGCTGTAATGAGGAATTGCAAGACCAGCTATGTAGAGATCAAGAAGAAGACAAACTTAGGAGTGACAGAAGGGAGACTTGCTAAAAATTACTGAACAAAACCAAGGAAACAATAAGAGTGTACTCAGCAAAAGACTGTGGAATTCAGATGCAAATCCTGATTCTTCTTTCATAAAGCCTCCTATACATACTCATTTCTAATGATGTTAGATGTCAATGACATATTAATGATACCTTATGACAGCAGTTTCAAATTTAAAATTTTAAGTTAATTATCTGTACCAAAATTAAAAATCAGGTTCAGTTTCTAATTCTTTGAAAGAAAAACAGTGATTTTATTTTATTATTTTAAATTTTTTCTTATTAGATTGTGCATGTGTGTTTTGTGAGAAAGTTGTAGTAGTTCTTTTCATTATGGCTTTGTTTTTCTCAGTAGTTCAGGACGGCAGCTAAGTGAAGTCTTCATTCAGCTCCCATCTAGGAAAGAGCTACCAGAGTATTACGAACTGATTAGGAAGCCAGTGGACTTCAAAAAGATAAAGGTAAGGAATGGAGGAATTTTGGAAGTCGAGATTCCTCCATTTCTTTTTGTTTTACAGAGGGGTGAGCATGAAGTTGTTTTTAAAATAACAATATGAATATTTCATGCACCTGTACTGGTAGATTAGATTTTAAACATTGTCACACGCCTTGTTAGTAATTTTGTTTAGTGTATATTACAGTGTATCACTGTAATTTCAAGGTCAAATCAAACTATAGTAGTGTGACATGAATGACACCCTCAGAGATGACATCTCTGTGCCTTTTTTTGCAAAGACCTAATTGTGAATCTGTCAACAGATTTGGTAAAAACACACTGTTTGCAAAGATTTAATAGCTCTAGGGGAATATAGCTATCCCTGCATTTAAAATCATAGAACCATAAATATCCTTAGTTGGAGGGGATCAACACATATCATCAAGTCCAACTCCTGGCTCTGCACAGGACACCCCAAAAATCACACCATGTGCCTGAGAGTGTTGTCCAGCACCTGTCAGGCTGGTGCTGTGACCACTTCCCTGCAGGCTTGTTCCAGTGCCCAGCCACCCTCTGGGTGAAGAACCTTTTTCTAATATCCAGCATAAACTCCCCTTACACAGCCTCAGGTCATTCCCTTGGGTCCTGTCACTGTCACCAGAGAGAAGAGATCAGTGCCTGCCCCTGCACTTCCCCTCACGAGGAAGTTGTAGCTGCAGTGAGGTCTCCCCTCAGTCTCCTCCGGGCTGAACAGACCAAATGACCTCAGCTGCTCCTCATACAGCTTCCCCTCCAGACCCTAGCCTCATATCTTGGAAGAGCCAGGTCAGATCCAAGCAGTGTTTGGTAGATGGGGTTTAGGCGGTATGTTGCACTTGAGGTGATGTCATAATTCTGTATCTTTGACTTGTGTTACAGTTACTTTGTTTCTTTGCTAGAAAGACAAAACTGGAACTTTTACCAAAAGAGCTCCATTTCTCTTGCTTTTAACCCTTAGAGTTCACAAAGAAATTGCATAATTTTTGCTCTTTTACCTTGATGCGTTTTTTGAGTAAAATGTTAACAACATGGTTGAAGACTTTCTATGTTTTAAACAGATCCTTATCTTGATGCTTTGGTAAAATTTTTTAAGAGAAAGCTTTTAATGTGTTGACTCAAATATTAATTAAGTGTCCTCTCTGCTGTTCTTCTTTCTGCACCACTCCCCATCAATATTTCATTTCCTCAATAAATGAAACAGGAAAGAATTCGCAACCATAAATATCGGAGTCTTGGGGATTTGGAGAAGGATGTCATGTTGCTGTGTCACAATGCTCAGACATTCAACTTGGAGGGATCTCAGGTCTGAATGAGTTAATTTCTGTTAAACATACAGGTTTCCCCTATCTAATCTTTTCAGTGCTTGTTGATTATTATTTTTCTGTATAAACTCTCTTTATCAGTTCTTACTTTGAGTAGAAAAAAATGTCCACATTCTTAGACTCTTAATATTCACTGGACACAGATGTTTTTCAAAAAGAATAGAAATTTTTGAAAATTTTCAAAACAAAATTTTTAACGCTTATTCTGAGATCAGTTTTTTCTGATCTGCATGTACTTTAAAGCTGCAGTAAGACTTTTTGAATCTCTGGTAAAAGGCAGTGTGTGTAGAGTGATACATCAGTTTAGATTTCCTACAGTGGATCACAGAAGGAGCAGATGTAACAGTACAGCTCTAGGACAGGATGTTGAGGAAGTACATCATAGAAAGCTCTTCATTTCTGCTCATAGGAGATAAAAATTCAAGGTTGTCCATCAGTAAAGATGTATATATGAAACTTTTCATCCTCTGAAGCCTCTGGTTTTTTAAATATTTTTAATTGTTGGAAGGTCAGTGTCCATTTTAAGAGACAGTAGTAATAAATCCCAGATGAGTCTCAGAGGTTTAGAAGGCAGACTCATGTCAAAGAGATGTTTCGCACACATGAATGGCCTCAGAATTCAGAACAGGGTGCTGATACAAAAGGAAAGACTATGAAATCTTGATAATAGATAAGAAAAATAAGAGACAGATGAGAAAGTTGTCTCACAGTACAGTGAAACACAGTCTTGCAAGATTATTTTTATAGATGAGGTTCAAAAAGTGTGATGCAAACACAATATTCAGTTAAAACAGAGACCATGAAGACAGCTTCCATAACATGCAAGAGATAAAAAAAGATGTCAATAGAAGCCTAAATAAAAGTAAGCTGAAGGACGATGCTGCCAATAATGAATGTCTTCTTAAAATTTCTAAACATTAATGATAACATTTAGCTAAACTGGGGAGTTTATGTTAAAATTTGAGAATTAAAAATGAGTATGGAATTTATTAAGAAGAAGCATTAGATTCAGTGCATCATTTAGTCATTATTTTTGATATCAAGAGACAGAAAATGTTTTCTGTAATATGTACATGTGATATTTTTACTGTCTTCTACTACATGGAAACAACTACAAATAAATCAACTGAAAATATTTGCTTAAATAAATTATTATGGTAGAATGCTTGGGACAAAATTTTGCTGCATGTCCAGACGTAAATTTTCAGTTTACTGCTTATTCATATAGCAGTAAAATGGCTATAAGTATCTAATTGTAACAAGAGGGGTAAAAAAGTGAAGGAAAGGTAATAACAAAAAGTATGACTGAAACTTCAGAAGATGGTAAGAGTTGGTAGAGGAGATAAAGAGAGGTAAAGAAAAAACAGTAGTGAAATGGGAAAAATAATTAAATTATTCACATCAGAGTGACTCAACCTGCTTACAGAAAACCCGTGTCTTGTTAGGCAGAGGTGGTAGAATTGAGAGGAGTAATCCTGAGTGGGTAGAAGTGTTAGTAGATATTGCTGCTCTGTTTGGAAATAACCTAACATGTATCAGTGTTGTAGTATTATTTTCTGTTCCAGTGAACCAACATTATTATCAGACCTAATACTACTTTTTATAGCATGAAGCCCAAATGATTTGTGTCTAAGATATTTTTTTTTTCCTGTGAAGTTCTCACACTGTTCGTTTTGATTTCCCCTGAGTTGCAGGATACCTCTGCAGTAATCCTCCAGTTTTCCAGCCTTCCTTGCTACCTTGTGTACTTCGTTGTAGTTGTGGTCTATAGTTCTGGTCTACCTTTGCTCTGACATACCAATTGACTTCAGTAAACTAGATTATTTGTGTGTGCACTCAAAATTAAAGGGCTAATTCAGGTAGTTGTTTAAGCACGCAGTGACTTCAGGTGTCTGTTAAGTGTGGTGCATGCTGCTTTTCCTTGGAGCAAAGCAGTTCCGTCTGAGATGGAAGCTTTTTCAGGGTTTTCAGGAATAGAATGACTTTGTGTGTTAAGGCTTTTGTCCTCAATGAAACCTCAGTGTTTTGAAAAGCTTTTCATGTTGTAATGCTCAAATGACACACAGACGTGTACAGGGTTAAAAATTCCATGTCTCTTCAAACAGAAGATTTCTCATGAATGTTGTCAGTTGTGAAGTTCTTCCATTGTTACTTCGCTCTTTTTGAAGGAAGTTCTACTGTCATTGTTGCTTGATTTTTTGAAACCTATTGGAATTGGGTTTTTGTCAAAATAATAAAATTTCTATTTGTACAGCTTTTCATGAAGCAGCCCCATGGAGGTTTTTGTGTATCAAAATAGATATGAATATTACAAGTAATTGCATATAAAGAAGGTTAAAATAATTTTTGAAACCCCTGTATTTCATCGGGAAGCTCTTGTTTAAAAGCCTGGGTCACACTGATGCCCTAAATATGTAGTGCCCAGCATTAAAAAAATAAAATGTTGTACAGGTCTTTAATTCTTTTTGTCATAGGAAAGTGTTTTGTGTGAGAAAAAAACAGAAGGTTAGTTGAAAGAGGCATTCCTAAGAACGGTTGAATACGCTAGGCTTATGAATGTGAAAGATAAACAGTTCTCAGGAGGAACTTGGCAGGTTCTGTCAATAGCTGACTTAAAAAGAAGTTCGCCATAAGAGAAAGTCAATTATTATTTGACTTTAAGGAAGCACGTTCCGGAGTCTCACAGCTCACTAATGTCATAAGACAGGACAGCAACCTTTTCAAAACATTCATGATAATTTTTTATGGATAATAGATATAAAAAAATTTACCATGATTGACAAACATCTCATAACAAAAAGCACAGAGGAACTTACAGAATGGGCAACAATCCACAGTGAGAAGCAGGTCTTCAAAAAAAGCACTTGGTGGTCAAGTGAAAAAAGTAGGAATCGGATATTTCATGTTAAGTATTCTGAACAAACTTTTCCTAATTCGGTTTGTTGAACCCACAAAGTATTAGAGCAGTTTTACCATGTTTAGCATACAGATTGCATAATGGCAGCCAAAAATCCTTCCATTATTTTCTTCACAAATACCTAGCGTCCTTTTATACTACAAAGTGTGTAATTTAGCCAGAGAAGTAGAATGACAGACAGCCAAGATAGATGACGATGACAATAATGGTAAAATCAAATGCAGTCTGTGACTCTGTACTCTTCTGTAATTATTCTTAATTGTTTAATGCTGAATTGTCCGATGCTTGTCTTCTGACATTTTAAAAAACAAACTGCACAAGGTCATTTGTTCATGTGATGACAAAGAACCAGATACTTGGAAACACAACAAGATTTTTACTGTGTTAAACTAAGAAATGTGTTAACAAGCCAAAAGCAGTCACTCTTGAGAGTCTCCCCATGCTTGAGGTTAAAGAGAAAATCTGATGCACCCAAGATACTTTGGATACTACAGAATGTTTAAGAACACATGTTTATTTTAGAGCAAGCTCTGATTTTTTTTTCAGTCGTTTTAGATCTGAGAGGAAGGAAGGATGAGCTGCTTGGGATAAATTATTTTCCTCGTAGCCACTTTGGATTTCAGAAAAAAACTAAAGATAATTAAATGAGGGTTAGCCATTTGTCATTATTAACTGTATTGCCAGATGATAACCCATGTTTTAATTAAGGTGTTTACTACTGAAGTCTGTTCCTTTGGCAGGATTTCAAGGCTGTTATGATCTGATGAAAAATACACAGTAGTTCCTGTGGTAGTGGAAATAATAAAAAAAACCACTTAACTAGACATTTTAGATGTAATACATTGTAAGAGTTGTTTCTTTGCAGCTCACTAATGACAAATTTCTTCATTTAGAGCATGAAGAACTAATGTTGGCATTTCTTTTACAATTCATGCAACAAACATTGTTACTTGGTATTTGAAAATGCCATGTACTCTGTAGATTTGCACTGGAAATTAAAGTCTACGCTGTGAATTTTTGATCCTGTTTGACTTCATAGTTCTGACAGAGATTTGTACCTGTGCTGTAGATCTATGAGGATTCCATTGTTCTTCAGTCTGTGTTCAAAAGTGCACGACAGAAGATAGCCAAAGAAGAAGAAAGCGAGGATGAAAGCAATGATGATGAGGAAGAAGACGAAGAAGAAGAGTCGGAATCAGAATGTGAGTCCCCTGCTAGATACTAAAAATAAAGTATATCTGGGGATGGAAGAGGAGGTTTTGCTGTTTCTGCATGGAAACTGATTATAAGGTTCTATTTTCCATTGGTGGAAGTAGTTTCTTACTAAGTTTGCTTGGGTGTTAACATTGTTTTAGTCTTTTCAACTGGGTGTTCTGGCTTCTACTTAAACTATTTTTAAGCCAGAAGCAAATCACAGAGGTGCTTTGTGGGTGGCCATAACTGTTTATAAGCCCTTTAGGGCCTGTTCATGCTATTTGTAAATGGAAGTGCCTGGAAAGGCTAGAGACAGTCTTTATCCATGAATGGCCAACCTTCAGGCGTGATGTGACAAAGTTCATCACATGGTTAAAAACCAGATGATGTTGACAAGGACTAAGTGGAACTCTGATTGTTTCAGAACACTCATTAAGTCCCTGCAGACTTGGAAACACGATGAAGTGGAAAAGGGAGGGATTCCTTCATTGCACTTTGTGCCATCCACTACATCTACCCAAACTCCAGTTACCCCTTTTCTCTGGTTACAGAAGCTGTAGTACTTGGCCCTGAGCTACCCTTCCAAGCGTGTCATACATCTGTGCTAAGCATGCAACTTTAGCAGCTCATTTGCAAATGAGTGGATATTGTGGAATCAGAATAACATGTTCTTTAGAAAGGTGTCAACTCAAAATTCACCAGTAACCTCTACATAGCATTTCTGTCCTTTAAAATACAAAAAAGAAGTCTGTTTGTATACAAAGGCTAAACATTTCTGTGGGTAAGGAAGAAAATATTTTTAAATGTGTGTCTTCTCACAGGACCATATACCACCTGTAGACACCAGGCATTCTGAGAATGAAAAGAAGATGCACATGGTCAGCTTAAAATCAGTCTTTATAGTTTAATACATGTTTTTGTTAAAACTCTCAAAAAGTAGAGAAATAAAAGTAAATACCTCTTGCTTTGTTTTTCCACAGTCCATCTAAAGTCAGAGGGGAAGGCCTTTTCAGGCTGCTACCAGAGGTGAATTTCTGTGAACAGAGACAGCATTTAAAGTTGATACATGAATGTTACATTAATGTATGCTGTTAAACTTTTTGCAGCAAAATCAGTGAAAGTCAAAATCAAGTTAAATAAGAAGGATGAAAAAAGTCGGGAGAAAGGAAAAGGCAAGAAGAGGCAAAGCAGAGCAAAAGCCAAGCCTGTCGTGAGTGATGATGATAGTGATGAGGATCAAGATGAAAATGTAAGTTTTGTTCAGTGAGACTGTGGAAGTGGTTACGGTGATTGCATCTCTGCCCTGTCCTGCTTGCTGTCAGAATTCTCAGCTATTCATGCTTAAGCACATGTTTAACCTGTAGTGATCATCCTGAGAGAATTGGGTGGGGGTGTTAACTGTATCTGAGTGTGCTCACGAGATTTGGTTCCAGTGCTGGAAGACAAGAAGTCTAAGAAGTTTGGATCTCATTTCTTCGAGCTGTTCCTACATTCATTGAACCTTTAAGTCTCATGGTCTGTTTGCTTTTGTCCACAGATGAAAAATTACAGCTTGATTATTTTTTACCTTTTTTTGGTGGGTGCTTCTACTATTGCAACAAATGAAAATAGATGTCCTCCCAGTTGTTTTTAAATGTCTGGATAGAAAGAAAGAGCTGGTGTTTCCTGACTCTCTGTCTTTCCTCTCTAAAGAAGTCTACAGCAATTAGATGAAATGTCATGAAAGAGAAATACTAGATAACACAGTACCTTTCTTCAGGCTATCTTGATTTGTCAGTTTAATTGTCATATTTCTTCCTTGTACTTCCTTTTATTTTTCCTTCTTTAACAAGTTCCACAGAATAGCTGGAAAGAATTTCTGACTTGTCTTGTGTCTCTTACCTCTAGGACCAGTCGGAAGCAAGCGGAAGTGATGATGAGTGATCCATAGGGTTTATTTTCTTGGCAGAACTGACCCCTTCCCCTTCTCTTCTCTTTTCTCCTATTTTACACCCAGTGCATTCTTTTTGTCACATAGACATTGGGTTGTTTCTGTATTCTCGTTCTCTATAAATTAGCTTTAGGATAGTGCCAGACAAACATATGATATCATGGTGTAAAAAAGGAAAAAAAATGTAACATATTGTGACCAAATGGGCCTCAAAAAACAACAACAAAGAAACCTTTTGAGGGAACATGTGGGTTGATAGTATATTTCTGTGGGCTGGTTTTGACTTGGAAATGGTTTGATTGTGCCTGGTTTTATCATTTGATAAGGTTTTTTCAGTGGCATCAGAAAGACAACAAAAAAAAGTCTTTTGTAGCATTGATAACCAGGAGAAGTCATTAAAAGCCACTGGTTATTTTATTTTTCATCAGGCAGTTTTCAAATTTTTTATTTGTCCTATATTGATTTTTTACACTGTGGTACATATATGCAACTTTGTTTAATAGCTTATAAATGTTCAGTAGTTAGCTTTCATACACCTTGCCCCATATACGTTTTTCCACTTTACGCTTGATGATCTTCAGAAAAAAGCTTTTTGAATTGTATCAAATTTATGTCTACTGTGAACTTTGCTTAACTTTTTTTTCCTCTATTAAAAAGTTGGGTTTAAAAATGCTATTGAATATTGCAATCTATATAGTGTAACGTATGGCTTCTTTCATCAGACTGATCTTCTATGTTACCAATGTGGATTATCACCTTTTCCCTAAAGTGTACTTAATCTTTGCTTTCTTTGCACAATGTCTTTGGTTGCAAGTCATAAGCCTGAGGCAAATAAAATTCCAGTAATTTTGAAGAATGTGGTGTTGGTGTTTTTCTAATAAAGAGATAATTTAGTTCAATAAATGCAGCCTTGTGTTACAAGTTCCACGAAAATATTTTTATAGTAGCAACGACAGGGCAGGAGTGTGTCCTGTAAAGAAGTCCACTGTGGTCCTTCCACGGGTAGGAATTACCTAGTTCTGTTTTGATGAAACGGAACATTCCATTCAGTGGGAACAGAACTTTAGGACTGTGTAGTCATATGAGTGTTTAAATACCAAGGGCCATGTTTGCACAGGGGGTAATTACATTGAAATTACTTCGTTAATTACATTGAAATGAAAATGTAAAATTCAGATACCATAGAAGTATTTTCTGAGATGGAGAGAAGATACGCAACACATGTTAAAGGAAGAAGAATAAAATTGAAGTAGTAGACTGATACCTTGAAGCAAAAGCATAATTCATTACATAATTACAATTCAAGTGATAAAGCAATAAACTTTTTTGTTTTTCTTTCAGGAAATGTATGTCCATATGCCTTAGTGGGTATGAATACAATTAGTTATGCAGGCAGTCAGCCCACCCATAAGTCAGTTCATATTTAAAGTCTTACCTTAAGGTATCACAGTGGTGATGCAATAAGGTGTGGTAGTGTAAACATTTGAAATATGTATCTGCAGTTAATGCTGCCACTCTGCAAAATCAGAACTTAGATTTGAACATAAATTGTGTAAAAATGTACAAGCCTAGAAGCCTCCTTGTAAACAGAACATTTCTTTGTTATATGAACTTCTGAGAGTGTGTCTGCAATAAATCTTCTAATGCTGCCTTGCAGTATGTTAACTGCTTCAGATTTTTGTAGCTCATTTGAAAAGTGATCACTAAGTTTGACTGGTGCCCATTTGTTTATATTAGCCCTGCACTGAGAGAAGTCAGCTTTGCTTAGCTTCAGCAATTTCAAACATCTTATTCCTAGTATGTGTCCCATCTGAGTGGAAGACCCAGTATTTCACAGAGAGGTATCATTGATCTCAGAGGCTCACATTGATGAGACCAGTGTCTGAAGCAGCTTTGCAGAGAACAAAGTCCTGCTGGACACTTAAGTTAAACATGAGCCAACAGTGCATTATTTTGGCAAAGAAGGTATCCTGGACTGCATTAGGAGGAGTGTTGCCAGCAGGTCCAGAGAGGTGATCCTTGCCCTCACCTGAGCACTGGTGAGATGTATCTGGAGTGCTTCGTCCTCTAGTGGACTCCTGCTAAAGAGAAGACATTGGCATACTGGATTGGAGAAAGTCCAGCAAAGGGCACTGACACAGTTAAAGGACTGGAGTATGTGACATACACAGCGAGTCTGAGAAAGCTGGCACTGTTCAGCATGAAGAAGAAGGGCTCAAAGACACCTTGTTGATGTGAATTAGTACTGGGAAAGGGAGGGTGCAAAGAAGGCAAAGCCAGGATCTTTTTGGGACAGGACCAGAGGCAATGGGCACACACTGAAACACAAGCAGTTCCTGTGAATATCATGAAACTTTTACCATGAAAGTGACTGAGCCCTGAAACAAATTGCCCAGAGAGCTTTTGAAGTCTCCCTTGGAGATACTTAAAAGCCACCTGGCCATGGCCCTGCTTGAGCAGAGGGATTGGACCAGGTGACTTCCAGAGGTGCCTGCCAATAGCCTTTCTGTGATTCTGTGATGCAGGATAGTACCGTTTTCAGTGACAGTTTCACAAGACCACAGAGAAATGTTACTTTTTCCTTGCAAAATGAACCAAGTCTACCAACCTGTTACACATGACAAAAAGCCATGTGGCACTAGGCTCCAGTCACTGCTGGCCTAGACTGGATTTAAACTGCCAACTTGGATATAAAAGGCACAGTATCACATTACCCATCCCCAGAAGCCCTGATGACTTTGCAGTGACCCAGTTTGATTTATTTTTCAAGAACTCATTATTAGCAAATGAGCATTTAGCTGGAGAATAAAAATTAACTAAGAAGATGCAACATTTCTGTTGAAATGGAAAGTAGCTTGGGTTTGGTCAATAACTGTAAGTCATATGATGATATCAGTTTGCATGAAAAAATACAGTTGAATTCTTAGCTGCAGTTTCTTTTATCAGGTTTAAGTAATTTCAAAATATTTTCAGTTTCCTCTCTAAGTTTCAGAAAACCCCAAAAGACCTGCAATTATTTTTTAACATTAAAATAAAGTAGAATCAGGATGTAAGCCCTGCTTATGCCTCCACTGCAGTTGGTCCTGTTATTTTGTTTAGGATTTGAGTTTGTTTCTACCAGAGTAGAATTTTAATTATCTTGCTGTTCCTCTGTATGAATTTACTGTATTTTTCAAGATTAGTTATTTTCCTGACAATCTTAGCACATTAGTATATGAAAAAAAAAAAAAAGTACTGGGAAGATCGTTGTCATATGTGACTTTCCAAATTGTTTACCAAAAAAGGAGAAAATCTTTACTTAAGGTACATACAAAACTGTGTTTAAGACACAACCATTTTCTCTTTTACAGAATTCCCTGTCTAGTACTAAGTGACAAACACTAGAATTACTTTTTGGACTGTACCCAAAAAAAAGGCACAATGCTACAGTCCATATTGAGGGAATTTAGCTCATTTCCCGCCTTAATTTCAGAAATAGTGTATTAAAAATGGAAATGGTGTAGCTTGGGCTCTGAGGAACACAAGCAAAGTGAAGTAAATAGCAAGAGGTTTTCTTGATGCATCCATTTCTCCTGGGAAGTAGGCAGCCATGTAAGTGAGCCAGATGAAAAACATAACAGCTTTTATACATTTCAGATGATATTAATAATATTTCTTTTCCCCTCACATCTTCCGAAAGAAAGAAAATACAGAATCTTTTACTCACTAATATAAATGGCTTCCTCCTTAAATGTGTCTGGTCCTCAGTTCAAAGTATTTTTCAGTCTCTCAGCTCATGAATGAAGCTGGCGACTCAATGATTGTAGCGGCAGAAAGCAAGTGCTGCCACAGCCTGTGTGCACACCGAGACAAGAGGCACAGCTGATGCGGTGGTAAGCCTCAAAGTTGTGCGCAGTTATTGAGCTGTGGGTGCATGCTCAGCCCTGCCAACTACCTATGCATTAATAGCTCTGTTAATAATGCCCAACCTACTGTCACTTTTTTCCATGAATGCTTGGATGATCAGGTTTACCGAACACATAGTCTAGCCTAGAAAACGGGACACAGGATATTAAAAACAAAATTTATTTTTTATAAAGGGATTTTTAGGCTGGTCTCTTGCTTCCCCTCTATTCATCCCCTGAAAAACTTCTGAAATATTTTAAAGTTTCTGCAGTTTTTGAATAGAGACTTCAACTGTAAGCTGAAACGTAGGTTCACAAAAAGGGCTCGCAAAAGTAGTTTACATGGTTGTATCGACCTTGAGGAAGAAGTGGAAGCAGGTTCAGGGTAGGCAAAGAGGTGAATGATACAGTTTTTATTCCTTTGCAGTTGGATGTCTATCATTTGAGGAGTCGACTCACCCCTAATCTTACTGTGCTGAACAAGGTATAGAAGGTGCATGAGAAAAAAGCAATAAACAAAGGGTGTGAAACAAGCCACCAGTCAGCATTTACCTAATTCTGTTTTGATGAAACTGAGCATTCCATTCAGTGGGAACAGAACTTTAGGACTGTGCAGTCACATGAGTGTTTAAACATCAAGGGCCATGTTTGTGCAGGGGGTAACTTTGTTAATTACATTGAAATGAAAATGCCATGATGGATTATCCAGAGGCAGCCTGCCTTTTCTCTGTGAGGAAAATCAGAGAGTATATTTTATCCAAAAATTACTTAAACATGATGTAAAACAAAACTTAGCATGGAAGTTGGTGCATCACTGTCTTACCTCCCCTTAACAACCAAGAGCTCAAGTGAGAGCATGTTGGTGCAGACACACCAGTACTTCTTTCTCATGCAGAAGTCACATCTGCTTTCCAGAGCTGGTCCTTGTCTCTCCATTAGCTTGATGAGGATTGTCATTGTGGCAGTATTTACCGTATTTTTGGCTCTGTGTTCACACAAAGATGAGTGTGCTGAAGAACATGTTGAAGTCTGTGCCTTTATCAGACACTGTTATGTATTCTCCTGTCTTTATTATAAAGAGCTTGTGTTTCAATCGTTGTGATGTTTTTCCTTCCCTGTTATTTTTGTGACCATAGCAGACACATAAGAACAAAATTCTTACCCAATTAGATGGTGACAGCTTCTGTTTTCTTCCCCTGTATGCCAAGTTGCTGTCAAAAAGCCTGAATCATAACAAAGAACTGCAACATGAAGTTACATGTTTTCAGAGGGACCAGAAAGCTTGTATTGGAGATTTATACACAAGACAAGGACCATTTTCATGACAACTTCCAATTTTGGTAGCTGCTTGCTGGGTTTGTTCTTGGTATTCAGTGTCATGTTTTCATGCACAATGTGTTGTTGTGGTGACATACACTGATGTGTCATTACATTTATCACTTCTGGTGACACCAAAGGTTTAAGCTATGTATTGCATCATCTGCCACCTGTAAATACAAACTTTACATCAGCTATTCTCACACCAAGAGATGGAGGTAAAATTCCAAGAGAGCACCCTAATACTCAGACATGAATTCAGTGCAAATGAAAAAGATCTACTTAGATGCCAAATGTAATTTTCTTTCTCTGAAACAGTCATGGCTTCTGGTGGAGGTGAATGTGTATCCACTTGTGTTATTTGTATTACGGTCTGTACTCCATTTTACAGTACTAGTATCTGTTATATGCATTCTCCCCTCGGGCTTCCAGCATAGCTTCTCTTCTGTCCATCACCTTCCACTGGAATAAATTTTATATGTACTTGGATGCCTTACAGACCTAGAGAAGTTACTGCATAATTGTGCAGCAGTACTTCCCATCCCCTTTGTTATTCTAACATGAAATGAGAAAGAGAAGAAGGAGGAAAAAGGCATTGCCCAACGATTCACTTAGAGCTTCTCTTTTTCTGAGCCCAGGACACCTTGTTTCTATTAATGCTGTTGTCTGCTGGCTTAACCCTAGGGACATGTCAGTGTTCCTGCACTGTTAGAAGTTTCTTTGAGCCATTCTTACGGTCAAGGAAGAAAACAGTGAAGCTGAGCATGTCTGACATTCTGCAGATGCACAAAAGACGGTAAGTGTTCCATGTCAGTGCACCTAAGCACTTAGAAGAAGTAAAAGGTATTTAAAATTTCACAATTAATTTCAGCTGCACAAGGGGCAATCTTATCAAAACAAGAACATTTTACCTCTGCTTTAGGAAACCTTACTAGACCCATTTCCACTGCTGCATCACTTCACTGAATGCTGTTTTTCATGCCATCTATCGTACCGTTTCTGTGTGACAGTAAATGTTTAAGTCATGGTCATCTCGACTCATTAAAGGAAAATCATTCATCCTGGAGGGTGGCCAGTGTGATGCCCATCTTCAAGAAGGGTCAGAGAAAGACTGGGGGAGCTACAGGCCTGTCAGCCTGACCTCAGTGCTGTGGAGGGTTATGGAGCAGATTGTCATGAGTGCTATGACACAGCAGGTACAGGACAGGGGATCAGGCTCCATCAGCAAAAGTTTGTGAAGGCAGGTCCTGCTTGACCAGCCTGATCTCCTTCTATGACAGGGTGACCCATCTAGTGGATAAGGGAAATGTGTGGATGTCATCTACCTGAACTTCAAAGCCTTTGATAGTGCCTCCCACAGCATTCTCCAGGAAAGGCTGTCAGCCCATGGCTTGGACAGGTGTACTCTGTGCTGGTAAAAACCTGGCTGTATGGCTGGGCCCAGAGAGTGGTGGTGGATGGAGTTACATCTGGCTGGTGACCACTCACCGGTGGTGGTCCCCAGGGCTCAGTACAGGGGCCACTTCTGTTTAATGTCTTCATCAGTGACCTGGATGAGGGGATTGAGTACACCCTCAGTTTGCAGGTGACATCAAGCTGGGCAGGGGTGTAGGTCTGCTGGAGGGCAGGAAGGCTCTGCAGAGGGATCTGGACAGGCTGGATCATGGGCCAAGGCCAGTGGTGTGAGGTTCAACAAGGCCAAGAGACAGGTCCTGCCCTTGGGTCACAACAACCCCAGGCAGTGCCACAGGCTGGGGCAGAGTGGCTGCAAAGCTGCCCACAGGAAAAGGACCTGGGGGTGCTGGTGACAGCAGCTGAACATGAGCCAGGGTGTGCCCAGGTGGCCAAGAAGGAGCCCGATGTGGCACTTGCTGCCATGGTCTAGTTGATAAGGTGGTGTTTGGTCAAGGTTGGACTCAATGATCTTAGAAGTCTTTTCCAGCCTTAATGATTCTATGATTCTGTTAATTTTTTCACTACTTCTAGGGAATCTGGAGGATGCATAGACGCTCTGTAGTAGGGTCCATATCAGAATCACACTACATTGCGGCGTAGTGATTTCTCTGAGATGGATAGGTTAAACAAAAAAACCAAACGAGGGAAAAATGAAGAAAAGTAGGCTTGTCCTGAATCTGGTGGGTTGATTATTTCTGCTTATGGGCAAACAAATTGAAAATGCTATTACTGTCTCGTTTTCCAGACCCACTTCAAAGCATCCTCCCTGTTCCCAGAACATAAATGCCAGGCTCAGCTGCCTTGAGACCCAGCCACCAAGCTGTAGAAGTTTGGGGAGAAGCTTGAATTTATTCTTCACAACCACTCAATTTTTTTTCTTTCTGCCATGCAGTGATTCTGTCATTCTGACTATCTCTGGGGCTGATGCTCCCTGCCTTTCTACCTGTGCCAAGTTGAAAGTTCACACGTGAGAGACATTGCTGGAAAGATAAACATGAAACTTCAGTGCACTTTTTTTAACCTTAGTAATACAGAGAGCTACAGAAAATACCCTTCTGTGAAGGCTGCATTCACCACAGGTGTAAACATTTTCAGGAAGGTCACACATGTATTATCGTTTTGCTCACAGAAGGGCTGGAATGTGTGGAGCTCACAGTAGTCAGTGCCACAGTTGCGGGCTTCTGAGTAAGGATTAAGGGGCAAACAAACAATGCAGATGTCATCGTGGGAGTCTGCTATAGACCACCCAGCCAGGATGGTGATGCTGATGAATTAGTCTTTGAGGAACTAAGAGACACATCTAAGTCAACTGCCCTTGTTCTTATGGGGGATTTCAGCTTGCCGGGTGTTAACTGGGAACACCAAAGAGCTGGCACAAACGGGTCCAGAAGATTCCTAGAACACCTGGATGACCATGATACATGACCATGGTACTAAGAGGGCTGGCTAGGAAAGATGCTCTCC
>VZRQ01003002.1:13144-40052 GCA_013397975.1 Machaerirhynchus nigripectus | reverse complement strand
TTTTTTTTTTTTTTTAACTGTAGTCACTACAGCTGTTTTTTAACAAGTCAGAATGACAGGCAGCAATTAAACTGGGAGCTGCTAATAGCCCTCAGATCTGCCAATGAATTTTGTCGAGCATTAAACCAGCAGTGTGAAGCCTCAGGCAGCAAACTGGTTTGGAATGAACACGATTCAGAGATGGACAGGAACTACTCAATTCAGGGGTTAGAAATCTGTCACATCTACTGTAGGAATTTGCAAACTTGGTCAAGTCCACAGTACTCTTCCCCTTACATCTATACCTTTTGCAGTTCTTCTGACACTTCTACATAGATCTTCTCTCTGGGATGTGGACGGCATTTCACACAGAACCTGTTTTATTTAAAATGTTATTCAGACTCTAAGTTTATTTCAGGCAGTGATTTTCTCTGTGCTGTGTACAATGCATGCCATGCCCACTGCCCCTAGGCATTAGAGCTAAATTTTCTCTGAACTGAAGAAAGAAATAAAGGGAAAAAAAAATTCTTCACTGAACCAAGAGCATCCTAAAACAGAGGCTCATAGATGAACATGTGCTGTACCAATGACAGAGCAAACACGTTCCTTGGTGTCCCTATGTAGCTGGCTGCAACAGATACTTTAATTTGCTTCTGCTCCTTTCTCTGCAATCTTTTCTCACTTATTTTGTCTCACTGGCCTCATCTCTTTGCTGAACATACTTTTTTTTGTGCTTTTTCCTCACTGGTCTCAAAAGTGAAAAGCAAGAATGAAGCCTTTAGCTGAAGTTTGAGATGATTATGGTGTGGATCAGATTTTCTAACAAAGTGATTTCTTGGTACTTAGTTGGAGAGGACATTGTCACCCTCGTCTTTAAAGCTTTGCAGTGTTCTGGCAGTCTGTCAGTGCAGTGTTTGAAAGCACTGATAGTGGAGAATTTCTGCCATCAGACAGTGCAGGGGATGCTGAAGAGTGAGGGAATTAAAGCCACTACAGTAACCAGTGTTCGATGTAACGCAATTCCCAAACGAGAGAAATGAGGCGATGTGGTACTGGCAAAGGTGCTGCATCTGTGAAGCTGGAAAACTAGATCACCAACAGAAATTATTCCAGCTCGTAATCTCTCAAGAGAAAGAAGCAAGCAAAAGAAACACCCTTTACATGTTAAAATGCCAGCTTGTTTCTCTTGAGTCAATCAGATCAGTTTGATTGTGCTTCCTTTACAGCCATGCAAGGTAACGTGGCTTCAGAATCTGTATAAATATTATGCCAACAAGGAAATTGGTCCGCTGGGTCTTTATTCCAACCTCTGCAATCCCCTTCCCACCAAAAGGCTGGAAAGGAAAAGTAAAACCATTTGAAGACTCATTATCCCCCTCTCTGGGTAGGCAAAATACATAAATACATGTATAGAAATAACCAGTGCTACAGCACTCCAGGGTCCTGCATTGCTAAAAGTCACACAATACGCAAAAAGTTGTGATACTTGCAGCAAGTTATACAAGCCATAAAATTACAACTTGGTCGTTTACAGCTTAAGAAATACATTTTCAGGGAATAAAATGGAAACATAAGTTTATGTTTGGATCGAACAGAATTTTTGTCCATGTTACAGAATCTTTTTATCAAAGAGTATAGAATCTAATATTGTCTCCATATCAAACCATCTGGGGCAAAACAAGAACCATTCTGATCTTGAACAGCTTTAGTCAAAATGGCCTTGCATCAATCTGAATGATTTTAATGTGTCATGAAGCACATAAACATAAAAATAGGCACAGGTATTGTCCAACTCTGCTGCAAAGATAAATGAATAAAAGATGAATCTTATGAGAATATCAGATTATGACTACTAAAAAGTGTTCAAAAGCCTTGAAGCATCTTTAAAATTGGAGGAAATATTTCGCTAGGAAAAATGAAAATTGAGCAGCTACAAAATCTACATGAACATGTTGGTCTGTAAGGGTCTCAATTACTCTAATTTAGATATCGCATTGTCACATTTTACTTTGGGAATAGGTTTTAAAATACAGGACTAAAATTTCTTTCTGAAATAATTTAACACGGGTGATGATTATGATTGTTACAAATGCCCTGTTAGCTTGCCTGGACTCCTGGAAAGTGTAATGTAAAAGCACAGGTGCATTTGTGCTCAGTGTATTTACACTGAACTTATCACGATGGTGCCATTGCTAAACCACTAAGATGAAGTAAATTACTGGGGTAAATGTTCTTGTCCATATTTTGAAGACATAATTTGGTTCCCAATGAAAAAATAAAGTCAATAAGCACTATGCAATGCAATATTCCATTTCAACAAATGTAATTATTATTAAAAGATAGCACTTTTTTTTTTTAATGGATTAGGTAAGTGGAGACAGTAATTGCTTTCCCAAGTTTCCTACTGTTCATGATTCACAAGGAAAAATACTTTTCAGAGCTTTTTCCTTTTTTTTCTCTTTCCCCCCTACAAAATTTCTATCTGTAGCTCTACATTTGCTATAGTTCCAAGCTGTGCCAAGGATTTCACATAGACTGAAGGATTTCATTCTCTTAACTCCTCTGAGTGATAGGTTTTACCCCAAACTATCAATTCATTCATTTTTGGCACCCGTACACACACAAATTCTTCCTTGTCCCCCTGAAAGTGTTCTGCAGTGTCTGATCCAGCAGAAACTTTCTTGTGGGAATAAATATGGATAAGTGGATTCGATATTGTATAATATGTGATATTTTATATATATATCTATATTTTTACATCTTAAATATGAATATATAGAATATGTATATATTAATACAGAAATAAACAATGTCTAGGTAGCTAAACAAAATAAAGGGTGTGTTTTTTCTGTCCTGAGAAAACTCAGTTCTACCACTGATACGCCCAACAGCATAAAAGCCATCTTCATTTCCTAAATTAGCCATGCACCTGGAGTGATCCCATTATCAAGGCCAGCATGCCTCTTAAATCAAGTATTAATTTAACTTGAATTAAGTGTTCATTTAAATCAACAAGGAACCGCAGTACCCATGAAACTTTGGAGGCTGTTTTGCTGAAAGGAGCAGATTAAAAGCTAGAAACAGAAGTAAACAGACACAATTAACTGGAGTTAGCAGCAGCCTCTGAGCCTCTCCACTGAAAGAGGTTTTCCGAAGGACCAGATTCACTGGGGATGCTTCCTTGCCTTTAGCAGACTTTCTAACAAGTCAGCAATATAGATAATATAGAATATCACAAAGCACTGTAAGCGCGGTAGGCTGTAATTAGTGATTAAAGCATCGTGCTGGTAACTCAGTTAAACATGCAGGCCAAAGCACACAGAGCTTTAACTGTGGGTGCTCTTACATGAGTTGAGATGCTAAGGCTGAGTGTGCTTTTGGGACACAGCTGGGATGTCACCTCACCCACGCAGCCAAGTGTATCTCTGGGGCAAAGGAGTGGGAGTGGATCACTTTGGTTTTGGAGTGCAGGGAAGTAAAGCCACTGTTTTCAGGTTGTAGCTGTCTCAGAACCTCATTGGAAGGTCTGGGAAAGGGCGTCAGGAAAACCATTCCCTGGAGCAAAGGATGGGCGCTGTCAAGTGTGTGAGGCTTTGAGGATCAGGGAAAGTATTTACACAATCGTGAGGTGGGAGGCTTGGCTGCCTCATTCCTGGTCTCCCAGCACAGGCAGCAGAGCGCACAGACAGTTTAGGACGAGGCACATCTTCCAAGACTCTGCGAGTCTTGCCAGACTCTGTGAGTTATGTAGCAAATAAGTCCCAGCCCAGCATTTCTGTGGAAGTGCCCTTTAGTAGAACTATAAACACCTCGATTATTTTGGGTCTTGAAAATCTCTCTTTTACTTTGCAAACTACGGCTTAAGATTCCAAAAGAGGAGGAATAACCTTTTTGAACTGAAGCAAAATATATTGAAGTGATAGGGGATATGTCACTTAAGAGACTTGTGGAAGAAAAACGAAGATTCCAAACTCAAGTTTAATAAACAAGTATTTCTTGCTGTCAGTGAGTGTATACAACAGCTCTGAGACAAGAGAAAATGAGACTGCACATCCAAGAGCAGAAAATGTGTTTTAAACACTAATCCTAGGGAAACAGACATAAGGAAAAGGTGATTTTCCATAGACCATACTCAGTCTTCTATTTCACAGCCCAGATGATGACAGTATTTTAGTAATGAAGCAAACAAAACCCTCAGGTCTGTGTTCAGAAAAGCTTAAGAGGTGCTCTAGAGCAGGGAAACCCTTTCTCCTCTCACAACCCAGTGCTACAACTGCTGTCGAGGGATCTGCAGCCCAGTGAGAGCTGCCCAGGCAGCAAAGGCACCCTCCGGGCCCTGCATCTGGAGGCTGATGTGCTCTAGGAGGTGCTGGCAGAGCTGTCATTGGGACATAAATCAGAGGCTTGCCTTTCCAGCAAAAAGGTTCCATTTCAGTAAAATATTTTATGTCCCCCTTTTTTAGAGAGAACCATAATTTCATATATTTTGCTTCATCTCAGCCATCATAGTTGCAGTCAGCAGGTCTCATGAAAGGAAAGGGAAAAAGAGGAGAGCCTTGAAGACAGAGAAGAAAAGAAAAGACATAAAAATTATTTTTTAATATTTACTGAATCTAGGTTCTCCAACAGCTTTTTTTTCCATGTACTCTACTGGCTCTTTTAAGCCAAACACAAAACANGAAAAGAAAAGAAAAGAAAAGAAAAGAAAAGAAAAGAAAAGAAAAGAAAAAAAAGAAGAAAAAAAGCCTATGCACTTCTCAGTAAAAAGCATCCAAGCTTTGTAAGTGTAATGAGAACAGTGGGTGAAACATATGGCATATCCTCAGATCTGAATGGAAATGTAGCAGAGCATACAATACTAAATTAGATATGAGAAGTTCAGGCAGCTATTATGAAATGAAGAGTGGATTACTTTTTTTCACCTTGAACCCGATGAAATACATTTGTTTATCCATCTGTGGAATCTTAAATTATTTTCCAGCCAATCTGATCAGAATTTGTGTCTGGGCTATGTTACAGCAGTCATGGTTATTCACTTTGCCTCAACCTCATCAGGACTCCTGATGTGTGATATTATCCTTAACAGATTCAAGGTTTCAAATATTTTTTTTCAGTCTCCCAGAGGCTTGCAACAAATGCAGATTTTTCAGAATCCTAAATATAAATGAATCAACCTTTCTCAACCTAACAACCTAAATCAAAAAAAGTTCTGTGGCCTAACAATATCGTTTTCAATGCTGGGTAAGTCAAGGGATAGTTTTAATTTTTGGCTGATGCCATTTGTCTTTCAATGAAACCATTTTCCAGCATGCTCTGAATGAGGGAGAAGGGACTTCATAGTTGACGTGGATACTCCTGTTTCCACTGTAGCCAGCTGCTGGCTGACTGCAATTACCTGTGTTAGCCAGGGCCTCCAGTGCAGCTTCATATTGATGGCAATCGTGAGTTGTAATTTCATGGAATTTCTAATGGAAACATTAGATAAATGGAAATAAATTTCTAATGGAACATATTTAAAGTGCAAGTAATTTGAATAGTTGAAAAGGTGAAGCTGAAGTTTGGTTTAATTTTAAAAGAATTTAAAAGAAATCCTCCAGAGTACTTAACTTAAACCTTCCCTAAAATGAGCCATTCATTATTTCTTGATTTAAACTCAGGGTTTTACAAACACTTTGCTCATCATTAACAAAGCAAAAAACCAAAAAATACCCCAACAAAAACCCCAAACCCAACAGTTTTAGTAATTCTTCTGCTAATTAGGCAGTAGTTCAGTTGTGTTTACACAGTTTGCTGAGGTCAATCAACCACTGTAGTGCAGTGTACAGGATAGATAATGAAGACAGAAAAAAAAGTCTTGAATCACTTTGAAGATTTAAAGGGTTTTTATTACATGGTGCCCAGAAATTCACTGCTGGTAATAAAATAGCAAGAAATATTTATTCACACAAACTTAGACCCAACTCAGTTCCAGTTTAAAAAATAGTTTACTGTTGATAGCCAGATAACAGATTTTTGTTTTGTAGGCATGATACAGTGTTTAAGCAAGGATTAAGTAATTAGCTAAAAACTAGTCATCAGCCTGTTCTTGAGGGATTTTTTGTTTGAAACATGAAATGATTTAGAGAAAACCTTCTTGATCCCAGCAGGTCCGTGCGGGTACATTCTCAATTATAGTCAAATCTCTCTTTCCATCTTTTCAACATTTTATTTTATTGCACCACATAACCTGAACAATCCATTACACACCACATTCATTTTCACATGTTCGGTTTTTCATAATTAATATGGATCCCTTGTGTCATGACCTTGTTCTTTATCTAAGCAAAATGCTGGGAAGAGATTGTTTCTGAAGACAACCCAGCCCCCTAACTGAGAAGAGTCCAGGTTTTACAGTCCAATGGATGCCTTTAATTAAGGGGGGTGAAACCCATACATTATTCTCTAATGTAGCTGATTTAGAGTGGTTAAACAGACTGAAATTCAACTCTGAAGACTTTTATCTATTTATTGATACCCACCAATCCTCTTTATTTCCTTCAGCTGGGCGAGAGCATTTGTGGTTAACCACTGAAAGAGGTGTGACTCAAAATCCCATGACTTTTCGAGCACAAGAACTCAGAGATCTAGAAATTCCAATATTATTTTCTTACCAAATTGCATAATCTCTACAGCCAAGCATAACTGAGCACGAAGGGTCATGACTGCTTTTTATTTAGGAAAGCAGAGACCTGGGAGGACCAAGTGCAGACAAGCCTTCTCTGAGGCCTAGCAAACAGTTCTGAGCAAGAAGCAGGGAAATTAAGGAAAGAGGGACTCTAAGCTGTTGAACTGGGCTGCAGCACTGCAGGATGCAGATGTTTCTTTCGTCTGTGATAAACCTCAGTCTGTTTAGCAGCTTCTGAATTTCTGGGCTGAAATGCCACTTGCACTGGAACTTCTAGGAATGATTTTGGGTTAGACTGTCAAGTTAAGGACTGATTCAGAGGACCAACATATTCTATAAACAGTGTCTACTTTCCATAAACAATTGCTGCATGCTTTTGTTTCCTTTTCTTAAGTATAGGTTCAGGAAAAATAAAAAAGCTGACATACTCTTTCTGAGCCCTACTTCACTATGTTTTATTTATTTCTACCCTGAATACTGCAGAATTTAGATAAGAAGCCAAACACGCTATTGGTACCCTCACCACCAATTTTTAAGAAAGGGATCTGAATTGCAACTTACTGTCATAGGCCACAGCAGTAACCATTCCTACCAACCCCAAATTTTGCAGGGCTTTTTAAATAGGTGGGTAAGTGATGCTGTTTCAGTGAATCCTTGTGAATTGTTCTTAGTATTAGACAAGTGAGGGCACAGGCAAAGACAAGTGATATGGCACCTGCTTTAGGTAAAATAACCCAACATTCCTACATTCATAAAAAGTTCCTAGCTACATTTCTTAGCCCAGGGCAGGGCAGAGAGAGGAAGTGGGGCACTTGGGACAGGGTTTTCTCTAGCATCTGACACCAAGAGTCAACCTGAAAGCATGCAGAAACTAAGAATTTCCAGCTCTTTCTTTGTGCAGGCTAAGACCTGAAAAACAACAGTGACCAATAATCCATGTGTAATGCTATTCTGCAGTGACCACACTGGTAAGGTTCAAATACAAAAACTTGATGTTTTCAAATTGTTTTCACCTTCTTTTTTACTCTTCTTTTGGTTTAACCCCAGCCAGCAGCCCAGCCCCTCACAGCTGCTCACTCACTCCCCCACCAGCAGGACTGGGGAGAGAACCCCTTCCTTCTTTTGCCCCCAGTTTATACACTGAGCATGATGTCACCTGGTCTGGAACATCCCTGGGGTCAGTTGGGGTCACCTGTCCTGGCTGGGTCTCCTCAGCAGGAGGAGCAGAAAAGGCCTTGGCTCTCTGCAAGCCCTGCCCAGCAACAACAAAATCGCTTATACTTAATATAATACTTAACGGCTGTAAAACCAAAGACTTTCTGCTTTCATTTTTTTAATTGAGTGCCTGCAGAGATTTAATAGGAAGCTAAAGAGACAAATGAGATGTCTTTTTTTTTTTTTTTTTTTTTTTAATTTTCTCGTACAGCTGGAAAAAATGGGCAAGTTTTCATGAGTGCAGACTGGAGTTAGAAGGAGATGCAGAACCGTTTCTAAAGTCAAAGTCTTAAGGCAATCAGGTTGAAGTAAACATGCTTGGATTTATCAGTGAGAGTGATATTTACTACAAGATGCATAAAAAGTTTTGCAAATATTTACTACAATGTGCACAAAAAGTTTCATCACCAGAAACAAACCCATTCTTATTAAGTGTTCATAATAAAACCATAAATTTTCTTTTTAATGTTGATTTCTTGCATAACTTTTCAAAAGATTTTGTTCTTAATGCAACATTCTGGGTGAAGATATAAACCTAAAATACAGAGTCTGTGAGATATAGAAGATGATTGCTTTTTCTTTGTAAAAATATAATCTTTCTGGTTGAATGTGATATATCGTTATCAATTGTATTGTAGAACTCATGGGATTGAAAATATATATCAGCAAATTAATGCCACAATAACTGGTACTCAAAGTTAAAAAACACAGAAAGAGGAAACTTACATATGAATTAAATGTATAGTTTTTATTCTAAATATTGTTTACCCCACGACTGAGCATTTCCTTCACTATTGAAGATGTGCTGAAAAGTTCACTGAAAAGAAGTAAAACCTGGGTATTTTACCAATAACTACATGTGAAGTCTTTTTAATATTCACTCTATTTCTAACAAGATCAGGACAGGCTGCAGCTTTCCTGAGCTACCACTACTGTATGGTACTAAGAAGATGCAAGGAATATCTTTCCATGCACTTCACCGTAAGAGTAGAACTCATTGCTACAGGATATTGGGGATTAAAAAAGGCTCAATAAATTCAGAAAAGGTTTAGACAAGTTCACAGAGGGCATTTGCATCATGGATTGGTGAATGAAACAGTTCAGATGCAACACCCAGTCAGAAATCCCTTGCATGCCAAAACCAGGAGAATGTTTCTGGACGAAAGGCCATTCCGGGTTCGATCTTTTGTTTCTGCTCTCTTCCTGAGGGCCAGCCCATGGCAGCTGCCTGGTAATGAGCATGGATGTGCATATTTTCAGATCCAGTGCCTCCTTGCATCACACCCATACTTGATTTTTATGTTGTGGAAGAACGAAAATTAGTGAATTTTATTTTCAAGGAAAGTTTTACTGAGAGAGCAGTATTGCTAACTGCGGTCGGTTATACTGGGACTGTAATTCTCAGAACATGAAAGAAGGAAAACCAAAGAAAGAACCAAAGTTTTATTTGTTTGTTTTTTCACTCCTTCTTCATCCCTTGAAGATATTTTGAAAGTTCCTTAAATAACAGGTGAGTGCAAGGTTAGCCTTCCCTCAGTGATGTCGTGACAGATTTGTTCATTCAGACAAACTATTAATGCAGAGTACCGTAAAACATAGAGAGAACAAATAAAAGTTTTGTCCTCTGTCACAGCCAGAAACAGCCTGGGTCTACAAAACAAGTGTGTCAGGTCTGTCTTCAGAAGTCTGCTTCCATTGCAAGCCTTGCTAAATCAGAGTAACACTTCTGGATGTACCAGTTTAAGAAGTTATGGGAAAGTGGGAGAACCATGGGAGCGAAAAATGAACTGTGTACAACATTGCCCATCCACACAGCTGTCCAAAGGAAGGCTGTGGCTTACACAAGACTTAGTACCACTGTTATGCCTCCATTCACACAACTGCAGCCCCAGAAATACGACCTGACTGCCTGAGCTGCAGCAGTGCAGTGCAGGATTTCATGCTTTTTGTTTGTTTATAGGTCCATCCCATCATGATGATATCTAAAGCGGTGGAAGTGCTGCACTGACAAAGGAAGAAAAATAAAAGCTGAATTTTCTAGCAAATCAAATTTGTAACAGACCTTTGGATAGTGGCTCTGCTTATTACGTTTTCCTCTTCTGCAGTCAATACTCCTGCCTCACCATGGCTGCACCTCAGGTGCTCCGGGCAGGAAATTCAGCTGTCAGATTGCTCCTGCTGTTTTACAAAAGGCCTGCTGGTCTTCCTTCCCAAGCTTTCTGTTCTCCTTGGGCTTATGTTGCCATTCAGTAAGAGTCAGAGTTTCTTGCACATGGGGTTACGGAGTTGTGCCACCGATGCCAGCAGCCTGTTCTGGCTGCTTTCCTCTGCAGGCTTTTGGGAGACGTTTGCAATGCTGCGTGCTGCTGCTTTAAATGCAACTATAACTGAAGACACAGAATTAGGAGATGCAGAAATAATGCTGGCAAACTGAAAGTAGCTGACAGGTTGAAGCAGGATGCTGGTTTTTTTACATCCTTCTGCCTGTGAGTATTTCCTTCTTGTTGCTAAATAGTCTTTGTCTAACAGGTGCTGACCACAGTTTTAAAAGTAGACCTAAACCTATATTTTATATATTTAATATATTTATATGNCTTTTTCTTTTTTTTTTTTCTCTATTCAAAATTTAACAAAAAGCTAAGGGTTGTACATGTGCAGAAAGAACTATGTACTCCATGGGGGAAGTTGCAGACAGAATACAGACTGGTTTAAGGGCAGACATCACCTCAGAATGAAGTGCTAGACAATACATTTTTTGAAAGCCTGCAACAGAAACATTAAAAGATAGTAAGATAGCACTCTTTATTGTCTTCAGGCACTCACATCTGAAAGGAACAAGAATAAGACATGTTTTTATAATACAGCCGTTCAATTAGCATCGAGAGCAGCACAGCATCCAAGTTCTCCACCCATTACAAAGCACTTTCAGGGTAATGAGCTTTTCAGACTGCCAAAGACTTGGAGACAAAACATTTCACATCCCACTGTTTGGAAGAACTAATAGTTTTCAAAATCCAGACGCTTTTATACTCAGGAGAAACAAATATCTGAAATTTCTCCAAATAGCAGGAAGAAATATTCTTGGCTGTATAAACTAAGATTTCTTGTGGAAATACCAGTATCCTTGTTTTGGAGAAGCGAGATCTCATATGGAATTTACCAAGCACACCTCTTGAGTCAAGCTCCTCAATTATACGATTCCTACCTCAGCTCAGATCCCTCTTAGTCTGGTTCACTAACTTAGTGAACTTAGCTATCACAGAGGTAAAAGCCTGGACTCCAATGTTTCCCTGACATTCGCCTCCCTTGTCGCCAGAGATTTTCCTTTATTGTCTGTTCCTCCTTAGTTTATCTTACAGGCAATATGCTGCATGGGTATCACATGCACAAGAAATCATCCTTTTACAGTAATTTATAGTCAGTCCTCTCAGATCTTCCTTGGCGAAGTTCAACATAGGAGGAAAAAAAGTGAAATTCAACTCTTTTTATCCAGTAACTATGCAGCTGTAGCATGGAAGACGCTGACCCTTTTAGCTCTCTGAATATTTTACCCGGGATTGGGCAACAGGCAACTCTTCTCCACTGTACATTAGGGTTAGACTAACTGCATTACTTTTAATATGTTGTTATGAAGTATTGAGTGAAGTGGCCTGCATAATTTTATTTTCTTTGTTGTTTTGAAATCAGCTCTATGGTAACAGCAAAGGCAGACTGAGACAGAGTATTCGTCAGAGAAGGATGAATAAAGGAAAATATATTCCAATAAACTGTCCCCCCCTCCTGCTCTCTCTTTCCCTACCCAGAGACTCCTAGAGTAAATATGTAGCTGCTCATAGAGAAATAGCTGCATAGAGAAATGTCTCCCTGATAATAACAGAACCACAGGAAAAAAAATTTTTAAAAAATATTTTAAGAGACCTCTGGACACGATCTCATCCTACCTCATTTTTGGAGCTGCCCTAATCTCAGTGTTAGATCAAACTGCCCAGCAGGGTTTGGGAGCACTCTTGTGACAGAGGTTACACAATGATCTTGGCAACAGTGCCTAGAAAATGACCTAATATAGATCTCTAGTAGATGGGAGCATGGTAATCATTGCCATTTCTGTCAAGGCCGTCTTTTCAACATGAAATTGTCCTTAATTCCTTGATAGTCCTGAGAGAAAGGGCTTCAATCTGAAGGTGTGTATTTGTGAACCCGTCCCACACACCACAACCACTCAGCTGTGCCATCTATATCTGGGCCCAAGTCACTCTTTCTTTCAGTTCACAGGGTTGAAAAATAACATTTTCCATGCCCTGAGCTGCCAGTAATGAGCTTCAGCTGTTCTGAGACCAAAGAACACTGACTGTACATCATCTTTTCAAGAAGAGGCAACTGGAAGATTTTGGGGGGAAAAGATTACAAATATTTGTGTTGCAATTACCCCAGCGTTACTGTGTATTGTACCCAAAAACTGTCAAATACTCAGTTATTAGTGCATCCTCTATAACAAGCTTTTCGAAGGACTGTTACAAAAAAGCAGCTCAGTTTCTGTCTCACTGAGTTTCACCTCAAACAAGGCTGACTGAAAAATTTAAAAAGTCTCAGAGGAAAGCTATTATTCCTATTTTATACCCAGTTTCCAACCTGTAGCCCTCTGAATGGTTCAAAGATATTTTCATTTCATTATCTTGGCCATGGCATACCATAGAAGAAAATGCTTCCACAAGCAAATCTGAAAATGGGAAACACACGGATTCCATTGTGGGAAAGAGGAATAGGGGAAAGCACATTAAGGACTTGGCAGCAAAATTGCAGTAATTTCATTTCTATAAGAGTAGAAAGACTTGTTTTTTCTTTTAACCGTGTGAGTTGGGCTTCCAGTACAAGACACTTGAATTTATGATCAGTGCAGGATACAGAATCATTAAACCATACCAAAATTACACTGGTTTTGGCAAATGATGTGTAGTTTTGATTCTCAGCTAAATAAAACTCCATAATAGTTCCCTCACTACCTTGAACTCTTTACAAAGATTGCACTTCTTGGCTGCCTTTTGAAATAGTCTTTTAAAAGATATGTGTGTATCAATTCAAGAAAAACATGAAAAAAGAATAAGAATTATGCAATTTCTTTTGGGAGAGGAAATGTAGGGTTTTTTCAATACAATAGTGCTAAAGCAGAGAGGAAAACTGCTACTTTCAACTGTGGAGAGAAATGCGAAAGAATAGTTTGAAAAATGCATACAAAAGATCTCATCTTTGGTGAAAGGACCGAAAAAAATACTATTCCAGCCAGATAAGGACTTTCACTTGCTTAAAATGAATTTCATAAAATATTATTAAATTGGGTTCATTTCAGCAATTCACTTCTTATGCAATAATATTCTTGTGTTCAAAGGGATAAAAACATTTATTTGTATCTCCAAAGACGTAATTTAATCGTGTGAAATGTGGCTTTAGTAATGCACTCACTGGACTTTCTAACACACAAGCAGCTGTCTCTTAATGTGCAGCTATGTGCAGTCTAGCAAAGTAAAACGAATTTTTTTAATCCTTTTTTTTTTCAGTAGCTGATTTTAAAGGACTTTTTTCACATGGTAATTAAAAAATTGCCTATCTCCTAGTGGTCCCAAGTAAATGAGCTGAGACTTTCAAAGCTGCCCAAAAGATACATAGATCCAGTTCCCATCCAAATAAATCTGATTCAGCACTTAAAATACCTCCAACTGAACATCTTTCTGTTAAAAACTTTTGAATTTAAGCCAAGCTGTGTCAAGTACTTTAATAAGAAACTAATCTGAGACATCAGTAATAATTTTCATGAAGCTCAGTAGACTTGCAGACGCAAAGTCTGAGTTATCAATTCTTTGAAGTGATGCTCCCTTGGAAGATGATATGGAAAACAACCCTAATAGTTATTAGTATCCTAACCACATTTAAAATACCTATTAATCCTTCATTAGCACTTCACAGTTAAGATTAGAAAGTGGTAAAGCTTTCTCTGTCTCATCCGTTGCATTGGCTGGTGGAATTCAGGCTGCAGTAGAAGTGTAACCTTTTTTAAAGAAAGGGGTGCAGGTCCTTTTGTCAGTTTTTGTTCTCTGAGAGCAGAGACAATGTTCCTTTGCTCCTAGCAGACAGCATGGGAGGCCCTCTTGTTTCAGCAGAAATAAAAGATTGAAGTTCTTTTGTAACAAACTGCAAACACCACATTATGGAACCTCTTCCATTAGTACCTAACTGCTGCTTCAATCCATACTGTTTTTACTTTGCTGCCACTGTAACGAAAAGTTATGTTTAATAAATCATCTTTTCTGGTATTACATTTCTTAGCAAAGTACCTTCTTGTTGTGTAATGGTAGAAGATTTGGTACGAGCAGCACGTCTTTGCAGATTGTGGATAGGAAGGACAAACATTTCAGAGAAGAAAGATGCTGGTCTTTCAGTTCCTTCTATGCAAAGCTGCAGAAATTGATATAGTGCTAGAAGAAATGTGACATTAATGTAGAAACTCATTTTTAACTAATGTTTTTATCCAAAGTTCACCTTGCATTTGCATCTGTCAAGTTGAGAGTAATTAGATGCTGAGCTTAGTTGTACTCAGGAGTTCATGAGATGAATATAAAAAACTGTCCTAGAAAGTAAAACTTCCATTCCGTGGTTTAACAATCCTATAGCAAGTAAGTTCCACATAAGAGGATTTTGGAAAGGTGATTTATGTTTTTGCTAGGTGCTTAGAGTTGGGTGGATTCTTTTTCCTCTAAAAGTTGGAAGCTTTTAGTTTTCCTTCTGCCCCTATCTTCCCATCATTCTTTTCCCTACATCATCCCAGCAGGTTTGCCAACACAAACACTTGTGTAGCACTCAGTGGATTCAGCTATTCTCTGGAGGAAAATTCAAAAAAAGGAGGAGGCAGTTCTTCAGAAAAGGTCATGTTTTTGCACTGTTTGAGAATCAAAATCACACAGTTTTCTAACCATGAGAGGGAACTGAGCCGCGAGAGCACAAGGCTGAGAGGAAGGTTATATCTGGACTTGTTTATATTCTGCTTTCTGTACCTCCTCTATTTAAAACAAACTACAGCATCCCAGTTATGTCTGTTTCTCTGTTCTGCCTTGCAGCCTTTTTTGTGGAGCCTATTATGTGAGAAGGGCCACCTCAGATACATGTCTCACTGTTTCTTGAAACAAGAGTCAGACATAGAAGTGACAGCACTACTCACCCTGCTCTTGATAATAGTTGAAAGAAGGGTTAAACTTGGAAGAAATGTGTCTTTACAACAGATCACCTGTTCAGTGACAGGAGGTCTCTCGCTCTTGGAAATTCTCTTGAGAAATAAGGATTCCAGCCAACAAAAAAGCTTTTTACAGAGAGTGTGCTACATGTCTGCATCAGCTTCAGATGAGTTTGCTGGGGCAAATCGCTGTCCTCTATCTGTGTCTGTGGTGTAGCTTTCCACAAGGGAGGATTTTGGAGAGGTGGTTTGTGGTTTTGCTAGAGAATCAGAACTGATGTCAACTGAACACTACAATTCAACGTCTTCCCTTCCCTGAAACAGTGGTGAGTTGATTTGATTTGGGCCAGAACCACACTCCAGAGATAAGCAGTGAGTTGTGAGGAGAGACAAATGAGGAGCTGAAGGGAGGAGGGCACACTTGGAACACCTGAGACTTTGTTGTGAAAATGCTGTTAGTACAAATAAGGACCCCTGTGCATCTCCTGCAAACCCACCCCATGTGACACCCTGAGCAAGACTGTTAGGGTGGCTGCCTCAGAAAAACCTCAGCTTCACGGGGACCCTGTTGTGGTTTGCTGCTGTCGCCCCTGGGAATGTAGCGGTGATAACAGTTTCCCCAAAGGCACTGGAGAATATGCCCTGATCTGGTGTCCCTTCAGTGTGGAGCCCCTCTCCTTGTAGCTTCTTTAGACCTTTCTTATCCCTCACTGAAGGTCTCTGTGCTGAGAGGCAGAGAGATAGTGTGGGGATGGAGATAAAGGACCAAGGGTACAAGTTCTCCCTTAGGAGACAAAATGGGCAAACATTGAAATGTAAGAGCTAAACACCTCAGCTGCTTAAATTCTCAGGATCCATAGCCTGCAGGTAGAAAAGTATTTCACGAATATGTCTTTTAATGATGAAAGATTAATTCTTCCAGCATATTTTCTCATTCTGGATGTGTGGGTCACTGTGAAACATCAAAACCTCCGTAGCACAAGTGTGAACTTCCAGGTGCTTAAACCAGTTTAAGCAGGCAGAGGGTCTAGCCTGGGGCTCCTTGCTTGACTCCCTGACTGTTTTCCAACAGGCAGAGGTGAACTAAAGCTCTGCATGGGTTCCCTGTTAGGTTGGGAGGTCATTGCTCCTGGAATGTTCCACTTGACAGCCCCTGTTTGTAAGTAAATGCTGAATTTTCTGACTGCTGCAAAAGGCTGATTTTTCAAACAACACCATCATTCACTCTGTTAGGAGAAGGAGCTGATGGGCGATCCCAAAGCTCAGTGTTCTCACTGGCAACTGGGTCATGTCTTTATCTGAAGATATCTCAGATGCTACTGGGAAATAATACTTTTTGAAATTCACTGTAATTGGCCGTACCAGCCTGGACAGCGGCCACAGCTGCTTTTTTGTTGTTGTTGTTTCCGGGTTGGAGTTTGTTCACCTTTGAATGGACAAGCCATGAATTGGGAATTTATTCCCTGTTCTTCAGGGCTACAGCCCCCCAGGCAGAATCTCAGGGAAAGTTCTTGCGTTGTGCTGATGACCCATGTTGGCAAAATGTGCAAGACTAGCCGAAACCAGGATGAGTTTAAATGCAGTGGTAAATGCAAAGACATGTGAAAAGAAAGGCCTGAATGAATTAGTGGGAGTGGAGAAATAAGACTATAATGAGAAAATGTGGTTGGTTTCTATTGTACATTCAGGTATTGAATACTGTGTCCAATTCTATTCTTCCCTCTTGGAAAAGGTAAAAGAAAAACTAGAAAATTTAAGAAAAATTGTGGTAAAGAGTGGCAGCTGTTCATTTCTGTTTAAGGAGCCAGTTGATTAACCCCTTCAGCCTGGAGGATGATCGGCTGAGGTGGGATGTTAAGGATGGTAAATGGGAATGACTGCTCACTATGATAAAAAGTCCAGGAGATACCAGGCAGAACGAACACACAACAGGTCCAAAACAAACAAAGGAATGTATTTCATCACTCTATAGGTAGCTAATCAATAAATGGGATTAGAGTCAAGGAAGCTTCTCAGCAGCACTAACATCCATTTTCTCTTTGAAACAAACCCAAGACTTTTTCACGTCTGCTTGTGTTCCCTGCCCTTGCAGCCTCAGCTGAACAGCAGATTTCCTTCTGGTACCAGCAGGGCCAGGTTACAGGTTTGCATTCCTTACATCCAGTTTCCCAGAATTATCTCAGTTCTGCTGGCACAAGCAGAGCCATGTTGGTGAGCATCAGATGGGAGACGGTCCATTTGTTTTCTTGCTATCAATTCTTCTCTGATGCTTCGTGTGTCCCTTGCTATTACAGCTGGCATTTTTCAGCACAGGTAAAAACTGAGTGCCAAATGGACAAATATTCATGTATATAAAACAATTTAGTTTTGATTAAAGTGTCTTGAAATTGTATTTATCTGACACACATGAAAAGTGACAGTTAAATAACGAGCTCATCCTTTCTTTTCATTTAGAGTTTACTAGGGACTTATTTTTCACGATAAAATGAGTTTTCCTGCATTCTGCTAGAATGAAAGATCATGCAGCTCAATGGATTAGACACTGACCCAAAGTACATTTCTTTCTGGGAGCAGTTAAAAAAAAATCATTTTAAGCAATCAGGAGTCCGTCATTGACAGAACTTGACTGGAAGTGGTTCAGGACAGAAGCTGTGCTTCCATTACCAGGGCAGAAACCTGCTCTCAGCATAAAGGATCAGATGTGGAAAAGAAATTTGTGGTGGTATAAAACTGTACTGCCCCAGAAAAGCCTCTGTAGCTGCGCTCTCAGTCTACATCTCACAGCAAAATTATAGCTTTGGCTTCATGGGGACACTAATTTGTATTCTTGAGGGAAGGATGAAGCCAGAAACTCTTGCTAAATACATTTAATACAAAGCATAAATGGCACTATGAAAATGACCATTTCCCCCGGACTTAGAGACATTGTAATTCATGTCCTCCAGCTCACTGGGTTTTGTGCAACACTGACCTGCTCAGTTTCTTGCTAGGATTACTGGCTTTGTTACACCCTCACCTGGAAACACAGCATTTTAACCCCTTAGGTACTACATCTATCTGTCCATATTAACACTGATCCTTCTTTCTGTTGCCTGTTCGGTGGAGTAATGAGCTAATGAAGCAATATAGGTGGAGTAATCTGCTAATGAACTAATATAAACACAGGGAAAGCACCACTGTAGTTGAAAAGACCAGATTTTCCAAATGCATCACCTGCTCCTTTTACTCTTCCGTTGCTGTCGGCTTTACTGTGTCATGAATCTGAAAGCAAATCATGGCATGGGTTTCAATAACATCAGAATTTCTCCTCCTTTCTCCCCTCCTTTTCCTGTGCTCCTCACCAGAGGGGGTGAAATTAGAATATGAATTGTGACTGCCAGGTATTATTCATATCACTTAGTGTCTAATAAAAGACACAGAGAAGGATTCATTTGCCTAATTTTATTGCCTGAGGAAAGGGCTGATCAATCTGGTGCACATGATTTCCTTAAAGGCACTGGAGAGCATCAGCTGAGGACTGGGCACAACTTATTTCATCCTGAAGTTGGTACATGATCAGAAAAATCCCTTTTGGAGATTGTTGCCCAGATTTCTGCTAAGCCTGACTGCCTTGGATATGGGTACTTTGGGACTGAATGACTCCCACCTTCAGGCTCCATCAGAAGGAAGGGGTGTTGGAACCTGCCTGGAGAGCAGCAGCCAGAACAAGGGGAGGTATCTCTGGACTGAAAAAAGTTGTTGTTTTTCCAGAATATGACTCTAAGCAGGATCCTCATTGCCCTCACTGCTTGGGATTGTCCACTGAGGAGGAATATCCTTTGGCTATACAGGCAGTCAGAGAAGGTGGGCTAAGATAAATATTTGCAGGTAGATAACTAAGCACCCTTTAAACTACTCTCTGATATTTCTCTGACTGATTTTTTACTCTTCAGAGAGCTAGTGGCATCACTTTGGTTTCAGGGCAAAACTCTTTTAAAAATCTCACAGAATCACAGAATCACAGAATCACTAGGTTGGAAGAGACCTTCAAGATCATCGAGTCCAACCTCTGTCCCAACACCTCAACTAAACTAAGCCATGGCACTGAGTGCCACATCCAATCTCTTTTTAAACACATCCAGGGATGGTGATTCCACCACCTCCCCAGGTAGACCATTCCAGTACTTTATCACCCTTTCTGTAAAAAACTTTCTCCTAATATCCAACCTATATTTCCCTTGGCGCAACTTAAGACTCTTTATATGGTGCTTCTGGAAGACCCTATAGTGTTGTCACAGTGCCATGGTGCACCACAGCACGAAAGGATTGATCATTTCTGTCTCCAGAAGTACGTGATAGTAGTTCAGTGGCTGTTGGGATGGGCACCTGTAGCATATCTTTCTAATAAAAATAGAACAGTTTTTAAAGCAGAGAGATATTGGAAATAATTCAGGGCCAAGTTTAGTTTTAAGAATGCGTCTTCTTCTTTCACTGTAAAAACTTATTTTTCTTAGATTTTCTTGTCCTGGGAGTGTAGTGCAGAAAGGAACATATTAAAGAGGAGATAGACACACCTAGATCCTTTAGATCTAGAGTAAAATTTTCATTTGAAAATGCCAGGCAGATTTTCAAGCTGAGCTTGAAGAAAACTGCCTGTATCCAACATTCCAGTTAGAGCTATGGTCAACACTGAAACAAAGGAAGGTTCAGACATAAAATAGTTTGGTTTTGTTGTTACTCTAGGTATTTTCTATCTTCTCTTTCAGGAACCAGGATAAGGGAAACAAGACAATTTACTAATGAGAGTCTTGTTAATATTTTGGTAGGGTTTTAAGTATAAAATTATGTGCTTTGTGTGACAAAAAGCCACGACATCAGAGTTATTGACAGGACCAAATGGTTTGTAGTGTGATGTATGCTGAGTATCCACCTCCTGGATTAGTCCTGCAAGATAACTGATGGTATTTTGTGCTTGCTTACAAAATACCAAATCTCTGACCCTCTTCTATGTTACTTCCAATATCAACATCCAGCACTGAGGTTCCCATCATGGGAGGACATGGATCAGTCTGAGCAGGTCCAAAGGAGAGCCATGAAAGTGATGAGAGTGATGGAACATCTCTCCTACAAGGAAAGGCTGAGAGAGCCGGGATTGTTCAGCCTGGACAAGAGAAGGCTCCAAGGAAATCTTATTTCCGCATTTCAAGACCTAAAGTGGGCTTATAAGAATAGTGTGGACAGCCTTTTTACCAGGGCAATAGGACAGGGGGTAATGGTTTTACACTTCAGACTAGAGAGAGGGAAGAAATTGTTTATGAGAAGAGTGGTGAAACACTGGCACAGGCTGACCAGAGGGCTGGTAGATGCCACAGCCTGAAAACTTTTGGTGTTGGACAGGGCCCTGAGCAACCCAGGCTGGTGGAAGATGTCCCTGCTCACTGCAAGGATTTTGGACCAGATGAGCTTTGAAGATGCTTTTAAACCCAAACCATTCTGTGATTCTATAAATGCCCTGTCTGATTTGAGGTGCTGATCTGGGATCAGCCACGCAGCTGGTAGCAATCCCTTTTCTTTCTGTCTGGAATGAGACTGGAAGTACGAAGGGCTATAATGAAAACTGAAGTATGAAGGATTACTGCAGTTTGTTTTCAAAGCTTTGGAACATGGTTACACTTCACAAAAACTCTGAAGGAAGTGTAATTCGAGAGGCTTGTCATTTCTGGGATATTTTGCTCTTGGCTTTAGTATATGTAATTCAGAAATGTGATAGTTTTTGGTAGGTTTTGGTCAGAACTGTGTCTAGACAACAGCTTTTACTACTCTGTGTCATGTAGCCAGTGTTTTGTCCTCACATTTGTTTCACCCATCTGCCATATTCTTTCAGATCAGCCAACTTTGGCCATCCTGTGATTCTGTAACTCTGTGACTCTTTGATGTCCTCTCTTGACAGAATAACCAGACAGCAACAGTAAATCTGTGTATAGGGATTAAGGTTGTATGGCCCTTGTGCAAGTGACTAAAATACCCTTTAGAATCCACCAAACATGAGATTTGAGTTTTAATGGTTATTCCAACCGAAGAGCAAAGCCATAATGAGCTGCATTCAACTGGTAGACTTTGGCACTGGTTCAAAGTAATTTCATCCAATTATATTTAGATGAGGTTTTCCTTTTCAAATACAGCGTTTAATCTAAACCAAAATTAGGTTTCCCATTTAAATAGCTATTAGGAGCAACACAGTTCAGTTGGCTGATTTTTTAATAGGCTTTTATGGTAACAGAATTAGTTCTTCACTGTTACAGAATTTGCATTGTGGTACATCTTTCAGCATCGTGATGGTGGTGATGGCAGTTTCTAAATAAACTAGTTGAATGTTTATGCAGGAATGGCATCTAAATAAGTGATGCAAAACAGTAATTTCAAAATCTCTTCTCATCTGAATATTCTGTGAGTTTCTGTGAGAAGGATTGCGATAATGAGGTCCTATAGCTGGCGACAAGCTTTATGAAATTTAGATGCAGGTCCCTCAGGAATTTTACTTTAAGAACAATTTCAGGCAGGCATGGGTTTAGGGTTTGACCTGGGATCCATCCCATGGAAGAAGTGTTGAACAGGCTATTTCACCAATGGATAATTTCTGCAGAAATAATGACCACAGTAATATGTTGGGGGAGTCAGGATTAATCTGCTAAATTTGGATCTTTGGGGATAAAGATCTGTGCTGTATCACAAAAGAAAGACACCTTCTGTTGCACAAAATGCTATCAGCAAGCTGCAAAGGCTGCCTTGAAGTAAAACAAAACTTCCAGTTGCCCTGATTAGGTGACAGAAGTTGATGAAAAATGTTTTGAGAATATTGAAGGGTAAGAATTATTGATGGTTATTTTCCAGGAGACACAAGCGACTTGGTGCATTTTTTTGGACATCCCCTTCAAGAATATCATTCCTATTCTTACTTGAGCTAGCATATAGGGGCAGCAAATCCTTGTGGGAACTGTTTTTTCCTCCTGTAACACATTTCAAGTCTTGGGCAGCTGGGTAATATTGGTCTGTAGTTCAGAAAACGGTTTTGTAAAGGACTCCTGGTTAATTTATTAAAAAGTACTCTGAGGCTAGTGTTATGTAGTCAGATTTTAGAACAATACCCCCACTGAGAACTGAAGTAGAGTACTAGTGACTGAAGTCAGTGCATGTCTTAAGAGTAATTCTCTTAGCCCCTGGGTGAGTGGTTTACCCTGTTGAGCAGTGATTTAACCAGCTGAGCAGCTCCAGACAGACACCCCCACCCTGCTGAATTTGATGGACAGAAGCAGCCACTTGGAAGCTGAGCATGTTGTTAAGTGCTTTTCTCAGCAGGGGCTCTGGCTGAGTTTTGAATGTCACTGTTCTATGTCTTTCCAACATAAGAAAAATATGTTTTCTGCATCTCTTTGTTACAGAATCTGTTCATTCTTTTGACACTCTCATGCTCCCTTTTCCCATAAGAAATTAAATTGCCTTTTCTACAACATTCTTTTCTACAGCCAGTAACTCCATCTTTGAAGAGAGGCTCAGGGATGGAAAGAAGCAGAAAAAGAACAGATGAACTCTTTAAAAACTTTCATTCATATGTCCTTAGTAATGAAGTGCAAGGGGAAAGAAATTCAGAGCATGTGTTATGCATAAGTAGAATGATTTCTAAATAGAATTGCTCCCACATTTTCTATGAGCCATCAATAGCTCTTTAACAGTCCATCCCCAAATCCTGAGAGATGGTAGAATGTGCATTGATGCCCATCTGGTGTTCTGATGGGCTCCCATGATAGAGAGAAGCATTTTTATTTTACTTGAGTTTTTCCAAGAACATGTTCTTTTTCTTTCAGAATAAAGCCCTGTTTGCAAAAAAAAAAATACTCCCCAAAAAAGGATGGAAGGTATCTTACTCACTTTTATTTTCTTTTCAACCAAATGCCCGGTGAACTTCTTCATAAAGGTGGTGTGGATGTGCATAATTCAGATGCCAGATCTAGCAAAACTGAAGAAAAATGTCTTTTAGATTTGCATGTAGAAGATTTAGGCTGAGAGATCAGACAAGGTCAGTGTCTGCCAGTCAGCTGACATAGTCTGAATTCTAACCTGACTCTGTATGTTAACCCAGACCTGAACTGATTTCAGAAAAAACATACGGAATGGGTTTTCTGAATCCTAAGATAACAGTTGCAGGTCACCTGTGAACACAGATTAGAATTTTCCTTATTTCCCAAAGTGGGAGCAAAACATAATTCTAGATATAATAATTTGCATTACAAGTACACATAAATGGCCTATAAAAAATAATAAATTTTGCCTTTGAAGCAGAACAATGAAGATTGCAGCAATGTCTGTAATTTTGCAGTGTATCCTGTTTCTCTGGGTATGAATACCAAAGATTTGGCACTTTCTTCTTCTCTTCTTCACTTCAGAAGGTGAGAGGCACGATTCTCTGTGTCTCATGTCCAGGTTATTTGGTATTCTTTGATCCCAGTTCTGATGTTTTGGTCATCTCACAACTCTTGCTGGGTTCGTGGCTTTTGTGTTTTATGTTTGCTTGTAAGGGAGTGGTGGAAAAAACCCTGTCACTGCTTCGACCTTTGTGGGCTGCTGCACACCCTTTGGATGGAAGGAGGAATAACAGGTAGATGACATAGAAACTACTGTGCTTTGTGATTTGCTGCTGTTTTGTCCTCCCCACTTCTAACCTTGAACACTCTTGCTCTTAATAAGGTTATTATTACATCTTTTAAAGAAACCTCTCCTCCCAAGGTATCCCATAGCAGAATCTCACGCCTTAAGTCCAATAAAGTGATGTATTGGAGTTGCACAGCAGCAGAAACAGCTCAAGCCGGGTGCCTTTGGGGAGGGACCCCGAAAAAAGAAATTCCCAGGCAATTAAACCCTTACAGTCTGAGTTTCCAAACACTTGTGTGGCAGTTCAGACTGACAATATCAGGGTCTGGGGTCTTCCTGTTGCTCATCAAGTCTCTTCATTGTCTCTGGGTGGTCTGTTTTGTTATCTTATCTTTTAGGCTGTGTTTTCTGCTGATAGCTTATCTTCCTTATCTTCCAGCTCCAACCATCTCTTCAGTCCCTCTTTCAGGGAAGTAGATAAAAGCTCAAAAGTTCAACATATCTGCATGAAAGTTCACAGCTTACAGCCTAAGGCTTCAGCAGGTTTAGTAACTAGTGATAAGCAGTTAACTCCAGACAGCTTCAGTCCCATATCCAATGTTCCTTAACAGCATCCTTCACAATCTTCTTGCTCTTCATCCACCTTGCTTGTCATCTGGCTGGAACTCCTCTAGCTTGTCACCACCTTGAAAGAGATTTCACATCTTAAATGGCTTGCCATGGAGGGGGAAACACAAGGTGCCAGAATAAAAACTTCATTACTTGTACCAGAGTCAGGGAACTAAGTGTTTCTTTACCATTAACAAATCTGCTGGAGATAGGACAAAAATGAATTATATTCCCACCTGGCAGTTCTCTGCAGCAAAATTCTGCTAACGTTCTGTGAAATGCGAGTATGGCCTTTGATGTGGCTGCTGGCCCAATTTCTGGGGTTTTCACAACATATTTAGGTCATGTGTATGATCCTGTATCTCATAAAGTGAACGCCCAAGACTCATGGCTGAAGTCTGTTCTTACTTGCTTCTGTTGTCTTTTTGCTGTGTTTTTTGGTTTGTTTTTTTTTTTTTTTTACATTTTACAGAGAGTTATGCACACATCTGAAAGAAGATGGACTCTCTGTCCTTCTCTGCTATGCTCTGTAGGTTTTCTCTTCCCCCTGTGGATAGTCCACGCATGGAGATGGCTGGAGACAGAGAACAACCAGCACAGGTTCAAGCTGTACAGAGAAAATAATCAGCTAATTGTAGTCTAATAAATTCCGTCCTAAGAAGCACTTCATGGTCTACTCACTTCTCTGTAGAAAGCTTCCTGTCAGCATTAGCTCTGCTGAAGAAACCCCAAACCTTCTCCAGCAGAGATCCTACGGGCAAGCATGAAGATAAGCACTGTGAAAGATACACATTAAAGTGAACTCTAGTTTGCATTTCAAAAACTCCATCCTTTTTCAGGGAATGAAGCTGAAGGCTGTCTTGGATTCAAAGACCCTCACTGACTGTGATGATTTCTGGCTGGAAGGATTTGTTTATTTTGTTATTTAAGAGATTGTCCCTCTGCTTTTCCTGTGTGATGAGTATTGCAGAAATAAACCTCTGCCCTGCTCTGACCGAAGCTGTGTGTGCCTCAAAACTTTTTGCAGAGCATGCTCACACATCATGGTGTATATTTTTGATTTTATTTATAGCAACAACAACAAAAGACTTAGAGAAATCATTGCCAGATAGCGTGGACAGGAGTAAAGTTATGTGCTTAGGAGGCCAGTCTTTCTCCTTCTCCATCTTCCTTCCTTTTTCCACCTAAACCCCCATAAATTAAGCCACATGAAATGTCTGAAACAGATCTGACAGACACCTTGCTGGAGTCTGCCCCTTGCCTTTGAGGCATGAGGGCAAAGCAGTCTCTAATGCCAGCCAAATCATGCTACAGCCCCTGAAAGAAGCAGCCAGTTGGAGGGGCCTGAAAAGGCATGACTGGAGTTCTGAACAAAGCCACACGCTGTATTTGGGGATGGATTGCACTGGTTACTGCCCAGTGCTCCAACTTACCCTTTGTAAGAGGAAGTGGGAAGTAAGAAAGCACAAGGGTCAGCAGATGGCTTATCTTTTTCCTCTTACTGACCAAAGGAACGGCTCTGACCAGTGGGTAAATCACTCCTGTTCTTCTGATGAGATGGCCCAGCAATCCCCATGAGATTTAGCTGCAGCTCTTTGGCTTTCTGCTCAGAAACCTGTGGAGAAAAACCTGTCTCTGATGCTGAAGGAGAGGACATCACTAACCTCAGCCAAACCACTCAAGGTCCTTGTATGCCGAACTCCTTTTAGGCAGCTAAAGCCAACTAATGCCTCCAAACAATCTGATTATACTATTAATTAAGCAAGAGAGACAGTGAATTAAGCTGTAGAGATAGCTCCACCACCTCAACATTATCCCTTTGATTCAAGTTAAAGCAACAGCAGTGTTGCAGAAAGGGGCCTGATGGTTCCTACTTGGAAAGTTGGGTCTGAGTCAGCAGTGTCCTGGCAGCCAGGAGGGAGATCCCTGTCCTGGGGGCACCAGGCCAGCACTGCCAGCCCAGCCAGGGAGGGATTGTCCTGCTCCGCTCTGCGCTAGGGTGGCCTCACCTGGAATATTGCACGCAGTTTTGGGTTGTTTCCTTGTGTTACTAACACCAGCAGGAATGCACATATCTTTCTCTTTATTTTTATTTTCTTTTCTTTTCCTTCTCTTCTCTTCTTTTTGGTGGTAATGATGGAATTAGATGTTACACTGAAATCTAACATGGAGAGATCTATGTCTTCTACATCTTACAAATTTTAATGGCCCCATTAATGCTCCTGCTTTGTAGAAGCCAAAATACATTGAAAGAAGAGGCAGAAAATATTACTTTTGCTGTGAAAATAATGTTCAGGAATGATGACGGGAGAAAGTAGAGCACTCTTGGTTCCGTTGTGGCCTTTAACTCCCTATTCCAAGAAAGGCCTTTTAATGGCATGGTAGCATTTCAGCGGCTGAAAACATTAATGAGACAAACATAATAAACCCCCCTACTGTCCTACTAGATCTATAAAGAACTTCAGTTCCTCACAGCATGTGTCTGAGCTGCCATTAGTGCTTATTCCACTGAAATCAGTGAGCTCCTCCACAAGACAAGTAGTTATTCCCAGGTTTGTGATGAAGGGTGCTAGTCTAAAAAAGAAGATAATTTTTCT
>VZRQ01003002.1:259-11814 GCA_013397975.1 Machaerirhynchus nigripectus | reverse complement strand
GAGGCTAAAAGAAAAAAGCCACTGATTCTGCATTTTCTCCACCTTCATCCATCTTCCTCATTGCAATACCTAATTTCTCCCCACTGTAGAAATCCTGTGAGTTTCCTTATCCAGAAGGTGGAGGTTTCATGTTTGATACCTACACAGCATAAACAAAGTTGATCTGGTTGTTTCCTTTCCTGCTGCCATCAACAATTCAGCTGTTTCAGATCATCCCTCCCCTCTGCTCTTACATGCAAGCAAAGTAAGAGCCTGTTACTCGTTTCCTCCACCTTTGTAACCTCTTAGTATTGCTTCTTTATTGAAACACACGAGAGATTGTGAAAATCTCTCTGTTGCAGGATATTTATTGTGCAATCCCACATCCCTTCCAGAAACACCAGCTGACAGAGAGATACAAAACAACTCAGATGAAAAAAGGGAAACTTTTGCCATTATCCTGTGATGTTGACTTGTGAGCTATAAGATTTTATGTCATCCAATCAGCCTTTTTTATCCCTTCATTTTGGCTGCTTGGTGTTGAAATGAGGAAATCAAAATGCTGTAGTAAAGCAGCTGTGTGAGATGTATGTGTATGTCTGTGGTCTTCTGCCACTATTCTGAATGGGTTGACCTTCTCTTCTAAATTAGAAGGTCTCTGAAGCAAGTGAAGGATAAGAGGATGAGAAAATGGGTTGTCCCCTCTGTAGAAGCTGATATGTAGAAGAATCAGCAAAAGTAAAGAAATTACTTTCATATCTTTAATAATTGATCTGCTCAGCTATTTGCAGACCTCCTTCCAGGGTCACCACCTACAGGATCTGTCTGCTGTACTGATCCAGCCACCAGAAAACAGAGCTCATGTGGCCTCTGTGTGGAAAAAATGTTGGAAAAGGCTGCCCCTGTCACATTTAGCTGATCTCCTGCGCTCGGTCCTGCACTCAAAGCCATCCCAGGAGCTGAACCTGAGTGTCAGCAAAAGGATCCCCCTCCTCAGCAATGACTTTTTTTTCCAACCTTCAGTGATTAGTAACTCGTGTTTCATCCTAAGGAGCAAATCCTGCCCCACTGAGTCCATGTGTTCTGAGAACTAAGAGCAAAACAAAATTAGGTCTAACACCTCCAGACCCTAGAGTTCCTACATTTGGAGATCGTGTGCCAGGGGAGAGTGTCAGCCAAATTCCTTCCTCTGCAGGATTTTCTGAGTCTTTATTAAGTATAGGTTAAAACACCTGAGGGTTTTACCTTTTTCCTCTTTTCCCCTATTCTTCCTTGATTCACATAGTTAAATCAATCTCTGTATGAGGAAGATATATTCCAGCCCACAGGACACTACCTGAGTGAGGCTTTTCATCTCACTCACCCCATAAAACTACTCCTGGATTTCAAATCTTATTAGTAACCCTGTCTCCCTTTCCCTGTTTGCTTTTATGTGCTCAGGATGCCCTTTCTTCTATTCTTAAACTTCTTGTGTATTAGCTGAAGCCATAATTCTTATGAAGGTGTCCACAGGAATGAAAGTGCTACAGGGCAATGCATCCATAATTTAAGAATATCATATCGGGAAACAGAAGAAGGTTATAAATCCCAGAAGGGATTTGTGACTCCACAGACCAGGAGAACAGTCTGTGGGAAAAACAGCTGCATGCAGCTGTGACCTCTGAAAGCAACCTGCTGAATCCTGCAGAGCTCCTGCTGTGACGAGGTTTCTCTGTATGTGGAAGCTGGTTAAGCTCCTTCTGGGTTTCTAATCCTCACTTAGGAATAACTCCAGAATAGTGTCTGAAATGATGTTTTGAGTCTTGGAGTATCTTTATTTTCCCGACCCCTCTTCAAGACAGATTTTTGAGGTTGAAAATGCATCACTGAAAATAATGAGCAGATTTGGGACTTCTCCTGAAGAAAGATGATGCCCCTTTGCTAACTGCTCTGTGGAAAAGCATGTTTGTTGCTGCGTGTGTGCACTATTAGCTCACACACCAGAGCGGAGGCTTGTGCTTGTATATGTCTAGATCAAGGTTTTGTGCGTGACTTCTCATCACGCACAAAACTGATTGCTTTCTGTGTCCCTCTGATCTGGGAAAGATAGCTGGTACAATCCCTTGTGGGTTCAGACTTGGAGCTCTGAATGTAAAACCACTTCCTTTTTTAATATTTTGTGAGGAATTTCGTCTTGCTTGGCTTTTCTGTGTGCTGGTGTATCATAAGCGGTAATAACTGGAGAACAGGTGGGATTCTTTTATAATGAAGGCTAATTTGCTTCTTTCAGGGTATGAGGCACCATCCACAGTTGGAACCCTCGTGTCCTTCTAGACCAGGAGCAAATGACAACTTGAACTCCCACAAGCTTTTTGGCAGCAGCTGACTTGCAAACAGGAATGTGTGTTGCAGTTAAGTTTGAGGCCTGATATTCTGACCTGATGCAGAGGAAACTTGGCTGTGACTGATGCTCAGTGAGGGGGAATTCAGATGTGAATTTCTTTGAGGTGGATAATAAATTAGGATGCTGGGATTAGTGTGAAAACTGGAAACACACAAAAAGCTGCTATAAAAATGTAATTATTGACAAAGCAGTACATTTTTACTTAGGAATAGAAGATACAAAGTATTCTAGCTAAAAGCATCCATGTTAAAGCCATACTATGCTTTATACTGGATTCCTGTTCACCCATATCTGCCTACACACACACACACGCAGAACTTACCATCGAGACAAAGAAATCTAGATTCCTAAACAACTTTAAAGTCTCAGCTTGACATGCAGAACTCCTGGAGGATGTAGAATATGTGCTCTGCTTTGATGAGGACTGTGACTCTGTAAAATGTTTCTTGAAACTACTGAGCCAAACTCTACTCTCAAACCAACCAGGTATCCAGCAGCGAGTCACAGAAGCTTTCTGCTTCTGTGCAGGAAATCAGAAACTTGATACAGCTTCATGAGCTAAAGAGGTAGGTTTCAAAAATTCATCTTTGCAAAATTTCATCAATATTGTAACTAATAACCATGGACTTGCAGTCATTTCCTTGGCAAGTGAGATTTGTGTGACTTAAGACAAAAGACTCTCTTTTTTATACACGCTTCTGCAAGAAGAGGCCTGAATGAACATTTTAATGTTTAGGGTGGAGCTTGGGGATTTGCTCTGTGAATAATATAAAGATACTTTAAAAATACACCCAGATTTAATATATTTAATTTTTTTTATCAGTACCAAACTCTATTCCCCATACCCTCCCTTTCTCGAAAGATTTGCAACTCTATCTGCTCCAAACCTTGCTAATGTCAATTCTTCCAGCACCTGAAAAGTGACAACATTTTACAGCATAATTGCCAGGGGTGTGAACATTGCCTGAAGTAATATAACCACTCATCATATCCCATCTTTCCACCCCAAGGTTTTGATGCATTTATCATGAGGTTTTTTTCAAGTCCCAGATGCTTCTTGTTTTGTACACATGAGGTTGTGGTTTTCTGCCTTGCTTTATACTTTTTTTCATTCTTCCCAAGATGAGCGCTTGAATATTTTTGATGATTGGAGTTGTTAGAATTTGAGTTTTTTTGTTGGGTTCTTTCTGCAGGGGTGGAGAGAATGGAATGAGGACTGTTTTTTTATTTGATTGTTTTGGTAAGGAACTAATCAAATATTTTTAAAGAAAAACCAAACCAACATACTTTCTTCACTGACAACAAAAACCCACCATGGGCACAGACTTACCTATAAAATTATTACAGCACTTTAAGACATCACATGTAATTATCAAAATGGTGCTTTTTTTCTGCTTCCATGCAATGTGAGAAGGTTCTCAAATTGCCCATTGATTATCCTTGGTGTCCTGCTGTGATCTGGGGCTTCAGGTTACAACTCCAGCCACCATTCTCACCCAGATTCTGCTTTTTAATCTAAATGTTACACTTTGGTAGATGTTTAGATGTGCGGACAGTGAGAGCAGTCTGCTGGTTTGGTAATCAGCAAAAGATTGCTTCAGCTGCCTTCTTTTCCAAAAGATTCCATAAGCATATGTGTGAATCTACTAAACTGTTTTTCTGTGCTGATTTCCTTGAGACTAGTTCCTGAACTGTAGCATTAGTGCATCTCGGGTAAAATAAGGAGGCTTTTGGCTTTAAAGCTGCATTGTGTTTGCTAGTATTACAACAAAAAATATTTAAAAGCATAAGAGCACTGCAGCAACACGGAGAGTACTGGCACAGAGTGCAAAAGTTTTATGCTGCAAAAAGTAAAGCTTCACATCGCACTTCTACTTAAAGCACAGAGCAGCAGCTGTAAAAAATTAACATGTTTTCTGGCTTGCCATTCTGTACCATAAATCATGGTTAATGGAATCTTACAGGCAAAGTCACTTGCAGGTTAGGCTTGGGACAGGGAGCAGGAGCCTCTTGATCCACTGCTCCTGCTGAAGCAGTCAAAACCATGAAACTGAGCAGGAGCAAGTGGATTTGGGTCTCACATCCCCAGTGATGCTTAGTCCTGCACAGTGAGGGAATGTTTGTATGTGTTTGTCATAAGCAAAAGAAATGCACTTACCATGGACTTTTAATCTGTTGTCAGGATCAAGGTGAAGCAGTGGGGCTCTCAACCCACTGCGAAACTTTTATCCTCTGCTTGAAGGTAGCATTTGTATGATCCAGCATGTCCAGCTGGGCACAAGAACAGGAACGAGTGTAGTTCCTGATGAACCACTTTACTTCGGTGTTGCATTGTTGGGATAAGTCTCTGAAGGACGCCTTCATCCTGATGAAAGGATTTCACGGCCCAGCGATTAATGCCCCACGTAATTGCAAGAACACCTTACCAGAAGACCATTCCAGAAAATACATCAGAAGAAGAGAAAATGATGTAGCAGAAAGTAAAGTGCTTTTATTCTCCAGGCACAAGTGATGGTTTTAAGTCACAGTGATTGATGACTTCAGTAACATTTTTACAGCCTTATCATACAAACTATGCTTTCTTCCCATTTTTTTTTTACCTTGGGTTGATGTAATAACTTTTCATGGAGAGGCCAAAGGAAAAATATACAGAGTATTTGTCAAACTCAGTAGAACACTTCCTTTCAAATGAGCCTGTTCACAGGCCTTGCATTTCCTCTCTGTGATCTACTTAGAGAGGCCTTGGAAGTAAAAGGACTTTGGATTCAATATGTTTCAGCAAAAGCCTAATTTTTTTAGGTGAGTTGTACACTTTTGTCCAACAACAAAGATCACTTTTGGAGAAGTAAAGTAGAGGTACTGAACCCTTATGAATGTAAGCAGCCTTGGGGGTTTGTTTTGTTCTCTTTTTTTTGTTTGTTTGTTTTTTTTTTTTTTTTTGTTGTTTTTGTTTTTTGTNTGAGCCTGTTCACAGGCCTTGCATTTCCTCTCTGTGATCTACTTAGAGAGGCCTTGGAAGTAAAAGGACTTTGGATTCAATATGTTTCAGCAAAAGCCTAATTTTTTTAGGTGAGTTGTACACTTTTGTCCAACAACAAAGATCACTTTTGGAGAAGTAAAGTAGAGGTACTGAACCCTTATGAATGTAAGCAGCCTTGGGGGTTTGTTTTGTTCTCTTTTTTTTGTTTGTTTGTTTTTTTTTTTGTTGTTGTTGTTTTTGTTTTTTGTTTTGTTTTGTTTTGGTGTTTTGTTGTTGTTGTTGTTGTTGTTGTTTTTCCCTGTTAGTATTTTTTTTTTTAATAGCTTGTTTGTTTGTTTGTTTTTTCCCTTATGGGAGCCTGCAAGAAATGCAACAAATCAAAAAAATATAAGGTGTAAGATTGATGTAAAAACCCTTACTGCAGGAAAAAAGCTATGATAATTATCTGATGAGTAATTGTAAGAAACAGTTACTGACCCATGAAAAGAAATGCTGCCCAACCAAAAATGGGGAATAATTAACACCTTTCCCTGCATGGTTACAGATAACTTATCAAAGTGAAAGCAGACAGAAGGGAAATTGCATTTTTTAAGTGTCATATTTAAATGAGACTTTATGAAACAGGTGTCCCTCAGATTTCCTGCAAAATTCATCCATCACTGTAAGAGTTAGCTATTTTTAACAGTCTTCTCCCAAAATTAGGAAAAGGAGACAGGAAGAAACTCTGGAAGTGTGAGAACTTTAAAGGAGAAGCAGTCATCTGATCACCAAAATACTGAGAGGACTTTACTAAGACTTCACTGAAATTAGGATTAAATGTATATTTTGTTCTGGGATAGTCTCAGTTTACCTTTTTTTCTGCTGTTTCCCTCTCTCTCCCTTAAAAGAGTAATCTGGCTGAACATCAGTTGTATTTGTTTGGTTACAGGGCATGACTGCTGAGGCTGAGAATGCTGACTGGTGCTGAGGCTGTTGCAGGTGACCACCTGTCAGGGGCTGGAAAAGTGTCCACTGCACCAGTGGCTCCACACTGCTCTCATCACACAGCTCTGTTAGACCTGATGCAAATCTGCCTCTTCCAAAACGAGCAGAAAGGAGGTTTTAGTGATGGTGATCGTTTGTCTAGAGCAAGAGTGGCTCTGCACAGACCATGTTGCTACTTACAGAGACACTTGCATGTGTTGAAGGTGCTTCTCTGACACTCATCCTGAAGAATCATCTTATTAATGTGAGGGATGTGGAATAACAACAAGGCTGCAGTTCATTTGGCAAGTTCTAAGGACACCATCCATCACCCTGAGCTCGGATCAAGTAGCACAGGAATGGCAGGCTGATTCAGCAACACATTTACTTTAAGGCCATAAAAATTATTTATAATGGATGAGTAACTTCAGAAATAATGGAAACCATAAGATAATTCACAATGCAAGCAAACAGAGGTGTGCCACTTCTCTGTGAAGTCCTGCCTTTAATGGAAATGTGGATTCTGCAGATGTCAGATTATTGTAAAGACAACATTTTTCCTGGTACACAGTTAACAGTGATGTAGCGACCAACACTACTGGGAAACCCGGGAGTTTGGAAGTAATATCCTGGGTCCTGTTAGACTTAGGCCACACATTTGAACTGCCTAAAGATCCTGCTAATGCTAGGAGTAGCATTCATGCACCAAATGGAGATGATGAGTTTAAGTGCTTGTTCTCCAAGGACATCTCTAGGGAAATGTCTACTTCTATAGCTGCTGTTAGTCTTTTAAGAATGACTGAATCAATTTGAGCAACAAGCAATTCCTGTCCTCAGCATTTCTAAAAATAAATTTCTGCTACAGGAATTGTTTTAATTAACACTGTCTGAAGGATAGCACATGCTCACTAAAAGTATTTCTCTGAAGATGCTTCCCCTCCACCTATTCTTCTGACATATGTTAGATTATTGTTTGTCATAGTACACTGACCTCCAGCTCTTCTGACTTCCATAATAACATGATGATATCTACCAGGGTGATGATATGCAATGCCTCATCCTGGATGAAATGCAGATTGGATTGTGCCTTATTCTACTCTGACTCAAAGCAGAACTGTTGTTAATGATTTTTTTAAGGAACATATTTATTTGCAAATGCTTGTACTGGTCAACATATTCCTGTTCTGCCTGGCAGAAGGCATGTAAAATGGATACTGAAAGAAGAATTTCAGATTTATCTGATAAGAAAGCAGTGCAATATCAACGAAATCTGCATAATTAATATCCTTCAGTATTGCTCTATATCTCAATGGAAAACAGTCAAAGTCTACAAGAGAGATCATGGGCAGCATCTTGTGCTCCTTTTGCAATCTCATAAAGCATAGGAAAGATTCAGAAACGTCTTAAATGTGATGATTCACTTCAAGGAACATCTCACAGACACCAAATTCATTGACACTTTGGATGACTTGCACCTAATGCCTTATATAAGCAGTGGCTCTTCTACCAGCGTTGTGGTGAGGTACTTTGAAGCAGCTTGAGTAATTTGTGCTCTGCTTCCACAGATCAACTTATACTTACTTATAAACAAGAGTGATTGAAGGAGATGGAGCCTACAGAACAGATTTAACTTTTTAAATGATGAAGACTGTCGAAATTCCTCCTGCCTTTGATGCAACCACATTGTCACATCCCTTAGGAAGCTGACTGCCCTAACACTCATGATTAGCTAGCATTAAAATGGCTCACGAAATGGCTGTGCTTGTAGGGAAGGATACTTCTCTCACTGAAATATTCTTCATTCACTGTAATGAGCAGCTGCTTCCAAGCTGTCTGCAGTTGTTCTTCACAGTCAGTCAGAACTGTTGTCTTATAATGTCTGCATAATGTAAAGTTCTATCTTTTCTTCTACTTTCAACTCAGTCAGAGTTTGCTTGAATTTGAGAATTGTATGCTGACAGGATTTAAATAAGCCCCAGGAAATTAAGTGTTTTATTAGCTGATGGCATCCAGAGTACTGTAGATATGGTACAGAGGAACTGATTGTTTTGCTTTGTTTTGATGTGGCCTTTGTTTTGTCACTGTTTTTTTTTAATGGGAAGTACAAGCAGCAACCCCTTTTTTCAAATATTATACCAGTCAAGGAAAGCTCTAAGGCAAGTTCTGAAACACAAAGACCACTTAGAAAGGCTTACAGTATTGCAACACCACCTGAGTTGTTCCCCAGAACCTGTGGATTCAAATACCCGAATTACCCACAAAACAGGTTAGGTCTTGGATGTTTGTTTTCCTACATGTTTAGCTAAAGTCCAAAATGAAATACTGTCCTGGACCTAGAAGCCTAAATCCCATCTTGAGAAGACACTTGTAAGATTAATTTCCTTGGAGGGGACCAAATCAGTGTCTTCTAGTGCTGTGTTCCTGTCACCTACAAGAAGAGCATAATAAGCAAACTTAGGTAGGATTCTTGGGCTTATTCTTCAGTAATTTACACTAAGACTTCTGAACCATACAAATGGTTGAATTCTGACATGGAGAATATGCTTCTGAAATGTAGGAACTTGGATGTGATTCTGCAAATGGTAATGAATTTTTGGTGACTGCTTACTGATTACTGCAACTGTACACACAACAATTAGGTCATTAGATAATTAAATAACTGAACCTTGATTAGATAATGAAACATAACTGCCTATAATTCCATTCCAACACACATTACTATTAAGAAAGAAATTAGCATTAAAGTGATGAATTAATCACAAAGTTTTCACACCATGGATGTTTAGCAGGTTTACATGCATTTTGAAGGAAATCATAATCCATAATCTAACATAATACTAAAATACTCTTGAAACAGACTCATCAGTTATAAAGGAATTAATCTCTCTCTTAAAATTAAATTTATAAATACTCCACTATTTCTCAAAAGGAGTAGGGACCCATGGGACCATGATGTAGTTTGGAACTAGAGCCTCTGACAGTATTCTACATTTTTATTTTCATTTCTTAACCTGCCATAGAAAAAATACCAGATTGTTGACAAACAGCAGTCTGACTCAGAAACAAAATTAATTCCGGTCCTGTAAGAGAAGACTGATTACAAGTTCCTCTTTGGTTGTTATCATATTTATTGTGCTGTGAAAGACAGCATAGTCCTGTTAACTTGTCGTGAGAACTATGCAGTCTGAAAAATGCAGTGTTTTATATTTGTGCTGTGCAAGTCCACCACAAAAATACCAAATGACAGCAAAACTATACTAAAAAAGGAGAGAGAAAAAGAAAACAACACGAGAACCCCCCCCACACACACTAAACTGCTCCTGCTTTCATTAACCTAAGAGTTCTTCTGCAGTTTTTTTTCATCATTTGATTTCAAACTCTTCATGAGGTGTCTGTTGATACCATCTGAGTACTAACTCTGCTGTAATACAGCCTGTGTTCAAGTCTCTTCCCTCTGATTACTGATAAATAGCAGAGCCTTTCACTAACTTACTCTAACCTGGTACAAAGAAGGTATTAATTCACTTTCCTTAAGACATATTGAGCATGTAAATTGCTCCTGTGGTTGAGCCTAGATGGTGGTTGGTGCACAGACTAATGGACACCTCGCTTATACTCCCTACGGATTGCAGCAAACGCTAAAGGAATTTTTTTTTTTAACATCTGTGTGCAAGCAATGGATTACCTTCTGTGGAAATGAATGGGAGAGTTGCACTTGATTGATGGAACAATGCTTAATTTTAATAGGAGAAGATTTGTGCTCCTTCTGGGTTCATGTACAGCACCTGCCCTTGAAGAGTGCTTTGTTCTTCATTCCACTTGAAGATGTTCTAGATATGGAATAGCAAATTGTTTGCCAAATGTTCCTTTGTGGTCCAAAATCAGTGCAAAATATTGAAATTTTTGTAGCCTTCTCCTGGGAGGACATCACTAAAAAAAGCCTGGCCAAGTTCTGTGCTAAGTGAGAGCTTGTTGTCTCAGAAATAGACAGTTTTTCTTCTTAAAGAAGCATCACAATCTCAGTTTTAATATGAGATTCTTTTCTGCTTACTCTAGGTTTTTATTCTTAGCTATTTTTCTGGCTCTATATCACCACTCGCATATCAATAGAGCACATTACTCCTCAGCCTCATTTGCGTTGTGTGGCTACCACCTTCCCCATACACACACAAAAAGGTAAAATTACACGCCTATTTTGATGCTGGCTATACAAAGAAAGTGTATAAAAATCACAGAATGTAAATATAACATGACTGAAAAAAATCTGGTTTACCCTGCTTGCTTTTCAAGCATGTTTGTTAGTGGAGCAGGCTACTGAGGGACATAGCATGGTCTGCTTATTTGCAAGGTTTTCTTTTCTTTAAAACATGGTATTTTATTCTTTGTACCTGAAAATCTTCATATTTTAATGTCCAGTTGTGAACTTGCATTGTTCACCAGGCAGCAGGTGATGAGTAATCGTGTTGTGTGTCACTTGGGGGTCTGGGGCTTTATTTCTCTCTCTTTTTTTGTCTTTTTTTTCATTACTATTATGATGTTGCTGCTCTTGTTAATTCATTTTCTTTGTGTTATTAAACTGTTCAGCTTTTCTTATCTCAACCCACAGAATTTACATTTTTCCCAGTTCTCCTTCTCAACCCATGGTTGAGATGCGTGTGTGAATGAGCACGGTGCTTAGTTGCTGGCTGGAGTTAAACCACAGCAGTATTATAAAGTATTATAAAGGATTGTTCTATCTTTTTATCTGCTCTAATGTATTGCCAGATTATGCATACTTCTCTTTTGCTGCATGAAGCTTGCTTTGTGCTTAATCAGCAAATGCTTTAACTGCTAAGCATTACTAAGATAATTATTCTGAATTACACTTGCCACAAAATTTTGCAGGGTTTCTAAAGAATATTATTGTTATAAACAGAAGATTCTTCTATTTCTATTTCCAGACTGCTGGTACAAGAGAACTAGTCTATTTAGAGAGATCACAATTTATTTTTTGTGGTATTTGAAGTGATTTTCCCACTAGGACAAAATGGTACAGAACAAAACAAAACAAAAGACAGACTTAGTGAAACTGGTCTTCATTAACACATTTTTACACAGCTATATTCTCTTTGTCCCCTGGTACCTAACCCACAGCATCTGAATCAAGTGCAGTGCTGGAAACTACTCACAGGACTGCTCATGTTTACCTTAATTTACTGATTTATTATAAAATTCAGATTGAGGACTCACAAACCCACAAATCCATAGACT
>VZRQ01003001.1:221591-245865 GCA_013397975.1 Machaerirhynchus nigripectus | reverse complement strand
ATGATCTTTTCTCCTTTCTCAAAGATTTCTGCTGCCTTGTTGCCCCACACAATGATGTCATCAATGTACTGCAGATGTTCAGGAGCCTCATCCTTCTCCAGTGCAGCTTGGATCAGTCCATGGCAGATGGTGGGACTGTGCTTCCACCCCTGGGGCCGTCAATTCCAGGTGCACTGCACACCCCTCCAGGTGAAGGCAAACTGAGGCCTGCACTCTGCTGCCAAAGGAGTGTAGAAAAACACGTTAGCAATGTCAACAGTGGCACCACTTTGCTGCCTTGGACTCCAGCTCGTACTGGAGCTCCAGCATGTCCAGCACAGCAGCACTCAGTAATGGTGTAACTTCATTCAAGACATGACAGTCCACTCTCAATCTCCATTTCCCATCAGACTTGCACACAGGCCAAATGGGGCCAAAGGCTGAGTGGGTCTTGCTGAACACTCCTTGGATCTCTAGCTCATGGATCATCCTGTGAATGGGGATCACGGCATCTTGTTTTGTTTGGTACTGCCAGCGATGCACTGTTGAAGTGGCAGTCACGTGGTACTTGCTGTTCTACCTTCAAAAGTCCTACCACAGCAGGATTTTCTGACAGTTCAGGCAAGACGTTTAGCTGCTTAATTCTTTGTCTCCACAGCCCCATGGCCTCTCCTTTTATTCGAATAAAGTAACAGGACTCCGCTGTCTTCTTTCTGGACATAAACCTCTGGTGTTTGTGGATGAATTTTCCCGACAGAAACAAGTTAGTGGAAATTGGCTTTTGCAGAGTATTATGTGAATTGATATTAAATATCATAATGTTGGTTTTGGAAAACATTTAGATAATAGCACGTTAAAAATGGTTGATGTTGTTGCAATAGCCTGGTTGTGAGGTTGGCTTTTACAAGGGTTGTGCGACTTGCGTGTTGTGAGTTTTGTGAGTTTGCATTGGACAAACTGTTGCTGGCCAAACTTCTAAGACACAACCGTAAAAGGAGTGGGATTTCATCCAGTGAGGACCCCGATGACCACAGCGATGGAACTGCGCTGGCGCCGAAAGGAGTGACATGGGGCGAGACTATGTAAAACCAAAAGTAAATATGCATAAGGCTGATGCAATCTCAGGGGTATAAAAGGCGGGACCACCGTTTTGTGAGCGAGCCTCTGGCATCTGGCCGCACTCCCAGTGCTGTACCCTTTTGCTGTGCTGATTTGTATAGTTCTCAATAAAATTTTTATAACTCACTTCCACTCAGGATCTGAGTCATTTATAACACTGCTGCAAGAGACCATCATGTATGTAAAGGGTTTATTAATTCTGCAGTGTGAAAGCAAGGTGCATGAACAGTTTCTTTTTGATTACCTGTTGTGGTAAGAATGGTATTCTCCAATTTAGTGTTCACACTGACACTACACGCCACTCACTCACGCCAGCCTCCCTGCTGTGGCAGGGAAGGAGAATTGGAGGCACAAAAGGATCACATGTTGAGATAAGAACAATTTACTGGAAACAGCAACGAGATAAGAAGTAAAAGTAGCAATACTAATGACAAAAGCATACATGAGAGAGGTGAGTGATTCACATGCAACCTGACCAAAGCCACCTATCCCAACCCAGATCCGGATCCTAGCCCTTCCGAGTCCTGGCCATACCCTCTCCTGGCTACTTCAAAAATGAACTCTGTCCTGGACAGAACCAGGACATTCCCATATTCTTTTATCACCCTTGACAGCCCTTTCAGTTAATGTAGCTCAAATTCCCTAGCAAAGCAAGCTAAATACATGCATAAATACAGGGGTCCAAATGCACACTTCTCTATTTCTCCTGGAAGAATCTCCACGCTCCAGCTAACTCTTTTTCAATTTATTCTATGAAGGTTATAGAACCGTAGAATCATAAAAACACGAAGTTTGGAAAATACCTCGAATATCATAAAGTCCAATCATCAACTCAGCACCACCACTAAACCACATCCCCAGCTGCCACATCCACACAACTTTTGAACACTTCCCCGGATGGCAACTCCACCACTGCCCTGGGCAGCCCATCCCAATGCCTGACCACACTTTCAGGGAAGATATTTTCCCTAATATCCAATCTGAACCTCCTCTGGCACAGCTTGAGGCCATTTCCTCTCCTCCTGTCCCTGTTCCCTGGGAGCAGAGCCCGACCTCCCCCTGGCTGCACCCTCCTGTCAGGGAGTTGTGGAGAGTGAGAAGGTTCCCCCGAGCCTCCTCTTCTCCAGACTGAGCCTCTTTCCCAGCTCCCTCAGCTTCTCCTCATCAGACTTGTGCGTCAGACCCTTCCCCTCAGCTCTGTTGCCCTTTTCTACACACAGAGAATGATTTAAGAAATCAAACTATTTTGGTTTTTGTTCATTTTTCGGTTTAAGGACCCTTGGCTACAATTAAGGGGATACTATACTATGGAACAGCTGAGCTAGAAAGCATTTCCCACCCCAGCTCTTTCGAAGCCATCAGAACAGGCTGAATAAAGGTAAGGTTTGCATGGAGTCAAATGAAGTTATTGCTGCCCTTTGACCTCACCCTGGTAAACAGGTTAAATTCTGACTTTTTCATGGGAAAATAAGAAAAGGCTTTTACAGGAATTGCCAGAGGATTTCCCATGTAACAACTTTTTATATATTTTAGAAAATACTTTTTGGAGTGCAGGATTTGAAATAATCTAGAATTTCCATAATTAAAGACATCTTGATGAGATAAATCATGATTGCTGATGATTGTTTGGCAATGCTTTTGTTTATGCTCCCAAATATTGGGAACAATGTGCTATTTCTGGACAGTGCTCTGTATCCTGTTACCTGGAAAAGGCTTGAATGGGAAAGCTGACATAATCACCTATATCTCTTCTCTTCCCTCAATTTGTTAGTAGATGTAGGAGATACTTATGGAACACATTATTTCCTATATCCTGGACCTTTTGTTACTGAAGCTTGTTAATAAAACACTTGTTAATAAAACGCTCTTCATTTTCACAGCAGTTCTGTCTTAACTTTGTAAGGAGGATGGTGGTACGGACCCTCGCTCTATACCAATATAGAGCAAGCAAATGTCATTGCTTTTTAAATACTTTCCACTCCTATGAGAAAACAGAAAAACTGCAAATATAAAATTACTTTCTCTTGAAAGTCACCAGATACGTTTGATTTTCTTTCCTTATAAAAATAATGGGGATTGTTCTCATGTATGAAGCACAGCAACAGAATGATCTAAAGTGCAACAGAAACACTCAAAAATTAAAAAAACTTAATATTATGATATAAAACCCAACAACCAAAAGATGCTGGAGAACCTAAAGCACAAGCTTTGCCTTTTAGCAGAATGCTGGTAGCAAAAAAAGCTGTTCATTAATATAAAACCTTTAAAATTTACATCTATGATTGTTACACTCAGCATTTCTCTTCTGCATATATCAAAGTGCTATTAGGTGTAGAATGACAGTGTTTAACCTCATCGTGACAAGTGAAAATATTCCAAATAAATAAAAATGCTACATCCTGCGACTTAACAAACAATATGTTAAAATATAAAGCATTCCCTTCTAGAAGGCATGTCTCACCAAAGAATATCTCATTGTAAACATATCTTTTTATTTTTACAGCTACCAGTGAGATTAAACTTTACATTGAGAAAGTGACAAATAGAAAAAAATTATTAATGAATAAAATCATTCATTTAGTCAGATTTTCTTGCTATTTTAATAAATTTATGTAAATTTGACAATCCTGATAATCTTTTTTTTCCAGAAAGTAATTTCAGGGAGCTGAATCTTAAGGGTTTGCCAATGAGCCATACGGCGGAGAGACTAGCTACAAACAGGGAGCATTTCTGCCCATTTCAATTTTAAAAGTTACTTGATTCTCAGGGGTTTTCCTCCTACTTGTGAAGGAGAACCAGCCTCTGCTGGAACACATAACCATATGATGGAAATTATGTTCATGTGTTTCACAAAGACGGTCTATTCATCCAAGGTTTGTGAAGTCCCACTAACATTCAAGGAGGCTCTTTCCTCTCTTACCTTTATCTGAGTGACATTTCCTTCAAGTTCTGTAGATGCCTGGAACTTCCACTTCTCCTTGCCCTCCAAAGTGCCTGTGCTCTGATCAGATCCTGCTGCTTTGTTCCACATTGCCACTCTCCCCTTGCTAGTTCCAGCTGCCAAGAGACCTGCCATTCACAAGCATTTCAGGCATTTCATCTTGGACTTCAGAAAAGCAAACGCACATCAGACAGCGTAACAGGCAGCGAACTCTGGTTCTCAGGTACTAAGAAGCCACCTTCCAGCAGCAGCATTTCTTGCCTTACTGCAAACCAGCATCCTAATCCTGTACTGGAGAACTTTTCAGGAGAAACAATGGGAGAAGTTCCACATGGCAAGATGCATCTTCTAAGCTACCAGATGAAGTTATTTTTTAAATGTATCAGATATTTATTTCATTTTAACCTTTTCTTGGAATATAGAACTATTGAATATCCTGAGCTGGAAGAGACTCCAAGGGTCATCCAGTCCAGCTCCTGGCCCTGCACAGGACAGTCCCAGGAATCCCAACATGTGCCTGAGAGTGTTGTCCAAACACCTCTTTATCTCTGGCAGCCTTGGAGTCGACCCCACTTCCTGGGGAGCCTGTTCAGTGCCCAACCACCCTCTGGGGGAAGAACCTCTCCCTGATATCCAGTCTAACCCTCCCCTGGCTGGACACAGCTACGGCTGTTCCCTCGGGGCCTGTCACTGCTCACAGAAACCAGAGATCAGAACTGCCCTTGTGAGGAAGCCGCCCAGTGGACGGTCCCCTCAGTCTCCTCCAGGATGAACAAACCAAGTGACCTCAGCCGTTCCTCCTATGGCTTGTGTTTATTTTAAATAGCTGATTTTGTAGTCACCTTGGGCAACTGACCACTGAAAACTATTCCAGCAGACATCAGCTGTGCCTGTGCTGGCAAACCAGGTGGTGCCCAGGAGTAGCTCTGTAGAAGGGATCTGTTGTAAGGACCTGGCATCCACACGATACATGCTGCTAAGTTCTACTTTGCATTAGCTGTAGTGCAGGCTTGTAGACTGAATGTCCAAAAATACACTGAAGTGCATTAAGTGTACTCCAGGGGTACTTGTATCAAAGGGAATCCAGCTCATGTGCCATGAGACAGCTCCACAGTGAGTCCAAGTGTAGTTGAGTATCAAATGATCTCCCTGCACCTTTAAAGGCACATTTCTGATCCAAACTAAAATCCTCTCCATCACATACTACCACTGAGATCCTCAGTCACAAGACAAACTGAAATGATTACAGGGCATGGAAGGCTGAGGTTTGACAAGGTTTAGGACCAGAGCTCACAGCTGCCATGTTATTTCTTACCTTTAGCACTGCAGTAAGACACACAGTTAATACATTCTCCCCCCTCAAAGCCAAATTGCACATCCAGGGAGAGCACATAGTTCTCATCTCGATCCAAATCCCAGAACCTAAAGCACACAAAACAAGAGTGTTAACAAAGCTTTTCTCTCCAGGTGTCTCGCCAAACACAGTCAAGAGGATGCTGTACATGGCATTAATTTACCATAATACCTAATTATCCATAATACCTATTTTTAAAATTAAATTGTCATCAGCTGCCTCTGGAGTGCAAATTTCTTTACAAACTCCTTCTTTTTCCTTTGACTTTTTAACTGCAGCCTGCTTAGGGATAGTCTCCTATGAGGAAAGAAGTCAGAAGCAAGCGCAGCTTTAAGAAAAAAAGAAAAAGGTGAGGGCTAGTTGCAATTTTATTCGTCCCTAATTATGCTTCCTCCTCTGTTTTAAGAATGTTCCTTGGTTAGCCAGTAGTCCTTTGGATTCCAGAATTATTTTCTAGAACTAATTATTGCCATGAAACTACTCCTTCTTGATACTTGGTCTTCATTGCATTCTCACAAAATTACCAAAAGATTCTGTCTGATAGTAGCTGACAGAGGCTCAATAAAGGGAGCTACTGATATTAACGGAACATTCCCACCCTCCCAAAAGGTTAGAGGAAACAGGTAGAGCAGGTCATAGTAAAGACAAGGAAGAAAAGATTGCAAAAAGGTAAAACTATAGAACACAGTTACATAACAGCATGGCAAAGCAACATACTTCCAAGGATTAGGGACAGAAGTAATTGAAATACTTGTCTTATATTACAGTAACAGAAAGATCCTGAAAAGTAAGCACTTTTTTTCTGGCTGCTGATGCTATGAGTATCCTAAGGATCAGACAGTAACATTGGCAAGAACAGCAAAGGGGCTGTATTTTCAGGCAAAACCCCCAACTGGATTTATTTTCAGAAGAAATCAGTAAGAGCACTCAAGGAAGGAACAAATTTGGGTAGCACTGCCTGACAAAATACCTAGAAAGAAAGCACGCCACACCAAATTAGTTTCCGTCCTTGAGAAAACAATTTTTCATTTCATTTCTCTACTTCTTTTGACAAACAAAATTAGGAAATGTTGGGAGTTTTGCATTATTGGTAAAAAAACCACAACCAATATTTCAACCAAATATTCAGTTCATTGCCGACTGTAACTTTTAGCTGGCCCTTCTCAGGGGCAGCCAGAACAACTTTCATTCTTACCTGATGACTGTCTCACCTAGTGCTGTAACAACTAGGCTGTGGTCTATTAAAATCATGTCTGCAGAATGACCAGCCTTCCCACTCAACTTCACCTGTTAACCATAAGCAAATAAATAAATTTACAGAAGGTGGGAGGAACATGCTGAAGGACAGTAAGCATCTGAACTGTGTAATTTGGCTAAAAAGTAAAACTATTAAAATAACTAGACCTATCTGTCAATTCAGAGACATATTCAGACAGTGAATTCAGACAATTCAGACAGTGATCACCACAAAATGCAGCAAGACTGCAATGTACAAATTTAATAAAAGAAACCCTGGAGTGGGTAATTAAGTAGATAAGGAGCAGTATTTTACTCTTGCACTAGACCTTTTCCCAGAATTTAATAAAGATTGCTTTAAAATGTGAAATACCAAATCTTACTTCCAGTCAAACGTAAGTAATGATCAATAAGAAGTGGACACTCCTGTAACACACAAGTGTCCGGTCTTTTTCTGCCTTGGCTAAAAAGAAAAAAAACCACCTTCAAAAGTGATGGTTTGGGGTCTACCACAGGCAGCATTTTGTAATAGCATAGGACAGGGTGTGAGATTTTCCTCCTGAATTTCCTCTTTTAATTTCTGGAGATCCTCTGTCAGTCTTTCCACTGAGGAGACGCAGGCCCGTAGCGGGGTGGAGATAGTCTCTTCATATATCTGGGGTTTGGTAACCCAATTGTCCACGTTTTGTTCTCCTTCCTTCCACGGCATCACTCCCAATGAGTTGGCATATGACACCAGCACGCTCTGTAGGAATTTCCACCATATGTTTTGCATACACTGGATGTCGTCTGGGTCAGTAGGGAATTGCTCATTGTTTGAAAATATTATCTCCAGCACAGCTAATTCTCTCAGGTACCAGATACCTTGCTCCCTGGTGTTCCACTTGTCTCAGTGCACTAAAAGGTCATCTTCCAAGGACACCTTTCCCTCACATTTGACAGGAGTTGTGTCCAGAGGCTGAAAGTTTCTGGTCTTTTCCCGATCCCCTGGTCAATACTTGCATCCCAGGACATGGATCCCAGTTGCAAGGTGTCACTACCATCTAATTTCATGTAATGAGCCACGATAGCCCAGCATCAGAGCAGCTGGGTCACTGGGGCCTCACCTGACTGGAGGCTGAAATCTATTCACATGTCTCACAGCTCACTCAGGGATAGGGATTGGCCCTGCCTCTTCCTCCTGTTGTGAGGGCCCCACTTCCTCTTCATCACTCACTACATGAACTGATTTGGTCTTGGATTTCTTCTTCTGAATATGGGCAACTGCTCCTAGCACAGGTTGTTCTTGTGGTTCAGCTGCAGTTTGAATGGCCATGGTGCCTGTTGCTCTGCTTTCCTTCTCCTCCCTCTGAGGGTGCTGTATATAAACAAGTAGTGTCCAATAAATAGTAGCCAGGGTCCAGCATGCTCCATAACTTCACACCTCTCTGGAACTGCCACAGCAACTTTCTTTCAAACATCCTGACACTTTATCAGGGGCCTGTAGTTGTTCAGAGGTGAACTTCCAAACCAGGAGTAGAATACTCTTTCAAAAGCTGCCACATGCCACACCACTAATGACTGTCCATCTCGGGAAATGTCTCTGGACAACTTCCCTAGAAATCTCTGTCCTGAATCTTAACATGGTGTAGACTGTACAGAGGAGATACAGTAGACACATCAGAGAGGTCATGCTTCCCTTAACACCCAAAGAGAATTCAAAATTCCCAAAAGCTGTTGTAGCAGACCTGAAGGAGGAGAAGAGGATAAAAGGCTGGGAAAAATCATCCTTTCCTCTTCCCCCCACAGGCTGGGTATGATTATTAATGAATCCTCAGAGGTAGGAGGCAAGGCTAGGACAGGAGAACAACACTGAATACGCATCGCAAATGACCCCCACTGCCCTTGATGTTATCATGTCATAAACTGATATCACAGAGTACAGCAATCTTGATCCTTCTCCCCTGCTTTGAAAGACATCACCATGGTGGATACCCAGTGCATATGAGGGAGTATATACAGGGTTAGGTATCACACCTACATGAACAGATCAAGCAACACTGGAACCAGGGAGTTCTCTACCTAAAACACAAATACTTAGATCAAAGTTATCTCAAGCCTCTTGAGCCTTACCTTGGGTGCCAATTAAATACGGTGGTTTAACACCAGCAAAAAATTAAACTCCAAATAAGCCATGGCCCTTCTCCTGCCCCTTCCGGTAAGGGAGGGACACAAGCAGAGACAGACAGAAGGTGTTTTACCCACAAAATATTAGTTTTATGTGGCTGCTGAGACCAAAACCAAAATGGTGGATGCTCCCCATAGGTTGTGTCCATGTGACTTCCCCAGGTTCCCGCACGCCGTCGCAAACAAAGGCAGTATGGCAGGAGGCTTCCTGCCCCCCCAGGCCAAGACAACAAAAAACAATGGCAAACAGACCCCCTGAAAGATGGGTCATTCAAGACAGGTTGCACTGCAGCTCTGCTGAGCTCAGTTCCACACAAGTGCCTGCACCCTCGCTTCTACCACTCTGCCGTACTGGGGGGAGATCCTGCAGGTTGCTGCCACTTCCCTGCAATTCTGCTGCACTCGTTTTGGCTTGGCTTAGCTGGAATGGGCTTGGCTGGACTGGGCTCGGCTGGGCTCCCTTTGGCTGGACTGGGAGCCTTCCCACTGGTGCTGCCATTCAGCACACATCAGCTCTGTGTTCTGCTGCTTTCCTTTCAGCACCATGTCCCAGAGCTGCATCTCAGAGAAACGGGGAGAGGATGGATGGCAGGGGTGGGAGAAGAAAAGGGGAGAGGATGGATGGCAGGGGTGGGACACAGAGTCCGCAGGGCTGATGCCACCAACCTTCCCATGAGAGAAAGCAAGGCAGAATGGTGCCCACTTCTGGGGTGTGAGCGTTTTCTCCCCCAAAACAGGGATGATATAGGTGGTTTAGAGTAACAACTAAGCCGCACCTACACAGTGCTAAGCTCCACCCCCCTCTGAAACCAGGACAACTGGAATTCCCAATTTTTCTCTAATTCACTAAGAAACTGAAATTAGGTGTAAAAGGATTAAGATAGAGTCAAAATGAAAAAAGTTATGAAAAAACAGGAAGACAAGATGAAAACCCTCTTTCCAAGTTCAGTAACACATCACTCTATTCCACTTAGATGAGCTATTTTTGCTTCTTCATCAAGGTATTATCTGAGAAACAAAAATGAGAGTTGATTCATTTGAAAGCAAAATAGTGCTAATCAAAAACCCCCCAAAAATACTTATAAAGAATAAATATTACAACTTTACCCTGTACTATGACTCCTACCTTCATGAGCTCTTCTGCCTCTCCGTCGGGAGAAACTGCATGTAAGGACAACTGCAGATTCTCTGTTATTACAAGTAAAACATCTCTTTCCTCTAGCAACAGGAGCTTTCGAACCAGACTGTCCGTGGACAATATGTGCCTTGTCTTCCCGTTCTCATTCACATAGTGCACAGAACCTGTAGCACAAATAAACAAGGTGCAGATTTTAGTCAACAGCTTTTACCTACAAAAGCCAAAGCTGATGCTTTCTACCTTAATAAAACATTCCTCAAGAGCTGAAAAGGTAAAAACAACAAACATTCTTTCACTTTCTAGTTTGCCTCAGGATAGAGACTACAATAGCTGACCAGAGCAATAAACCAAAGCATATTTTTCCCCATTTAGAAAATCCAAAGGGGAATAATTTAAATAATTTTAAACTGCAAGTAAACTTCCTGTATGAATGATAGCTTCTGAAATCCTCAGTCTTAGAAAAAATCCGTGAAAGAAGAATGGCAGCTAGGAATTGGTTCAATTTACAGCACAGTTTAGTTTTACAGCAGAAAACTGTAGACCTGAAGTTCTTCACTCTTTAGGAAACACTGCATCACACACCAAATTCAGCTTTAATCCATAATTTCACTGGCAAATGGGACAGTGTTTTTCTAAAAACCATGACAACAGCAACTAATGCACGTAATCAACATTTTAAAAGCCATTATCATTTCATTAAGTTGTACTACTCTATAAATCATAGAATCACAGAATCATTAAGGTTGGAAAAGACCTCCAAAATCATCAAGTCCAACCTTTGATCAAGTACCACCACACCCACTAAACTGTATAATGAAGAGCCACATCTAGTAGGTTTTGAACACTTCCTGGGATGGTGACTCCATCACTGCCCTGGGCAGCCCATTCCAATGTTTAACAACCTCTCCTGTGATGAAATTCCTCCTGATGTCCAGTCTGCCCTCCCCTGGCACAACTTGAGGCTGTTTCCCCTTGTCCTGTTCCTGTTCCCTGGGAGCAGAGCCCGACCCCCCCGGCTGCCCCCTCCTGTCAGGGAGTTGTGCAGAGCCACAGGGTCCCCCCTGAGCCTCCTTTTCTCCAGGCTGAGCCCCTTTCCCAGCTCCCTCAGCCGCTCCTGGGGCTCCAGCCCCTTCCCCAGCTCTGTTCCCTTCTCTGGACACACTCCAGCCCCTCAAGGTCTTTCTTGTCATGAGGGGCCCAGAATTGAGGTGCCTCAGCAGTGTACAGCACAGGGAATGGTCTCTGTGCTGGGCCTGTGGACACACTATGGCTGATCCAAGCCAGGTGCCACTGACCTTGCCCACCTGGGCACACCTGGGCTCAAGTTCAGCTGCTGCCACCAGTACCCCCAGGGCCTTTCCTGTTGGGCACTTTCCAGCCACTCTCACCCACGCCTGGAGCACTCCATGGGGTTGTTGTCACACAAGTGCAGCACATGGCATTTTGCCTTATTGAACCTCATACAATCGGCCTTGGCCTATTGCATGCATGGGCTTAGGCAGTGAAACCCCCTACAAGCAGTACAGTTGTTTGCAAGTGGCATTACAAAAGTCACCCAAACCAAAGTCATCAAAATCTGACAGATCTCAAGCCACATCCACATAATCTCTTAGTAAATCATGGTATTATAGAAGGGTGACATTTTACACCACTACAAATCAAAAAAAACTATGACATTAAATAGCATCCTGCCCCAAAAGTTTAAGCAGAGAACACAACTGTATAAGAATGAACATTAAGGATCCGCACTAAAATGTTGTACCCAAGAGATATGATCTGATTAAAAAGAATGTTTAGATTTCCAAAACTCTTGCAAATACATTACCATCCTCTACATTCCTGCTATATAAAAAATAATCCAAGTCCTGTCCCACTGCTTTATTTTCTCCCTGAAATAAAACACTGCATAGATATCTTCATCTGGTTAAACCACAGGACAGTTTGGGTTCGAAAGCACTTTTAAAACTAATCTCTTTCTAACCCTCTTGCCATGGGCAGGGACACCTTCCACTGTCCCAGGTTGCTCCAAGCCCTGTCCAGCCTGGCCTTGGGCACTGCCAGGGATCCAGGGGCAGCCACAGCTGCTCTGGGCACCCTGTGGCAGGGCCTCACCACCCTCCCAGGGGACAATTCCTTCCCCATATCCCATCCATCCCTGCCCTCTGGCACTGGGAAGCCATTCCTTGTGTCCCATCACTCCAGGCCCTTGTCCAAAGTCCCTCTGCAGCTCTCCTGGAGCCCCTTCAGGCCCTGGAAGGGGCTCTGAGGTCTCCCTGGAGCCTTCTCTTCTTCAGGTGAACCCCCCCAGCTCTCCCAGCCTGGCTCCAGAGCAGAGGGGATCCTTGACACATCTCCATGGCCTCCTCTGGACTCATTCCAATAGCTCCCTGTCATTCCTGTGTGGAGAACCCAAGAGCTGGAGGCAGCTCTGCAGGTGGGATCTCACCTGAGTGGGGCAGAGGGGCAGAATCCCCCCCTCCTGCTGCCCATCCTGTGGGATCAGCCCAGCACACAGCGGGGTTTCTGGGTGCCAGCGCACACAGCTGGGGCATTCCCAGCTCTCCCGCACCAGCACCCCCGAGTTCTTCTCAGGACATTTGGGAGTTATGGCAGATCACTAACTAGATTAAGAACTGAGTACGAAATACATATGCCCAAACCAACCCAAGCAATGCGGCTGCTCACAAGGAACAGTCAGTGTCATTAGACGGAAATTCGAGGTGTTTGACAAGGAGGCCCAAACCAAGGACAGCACCCGCAGGACACGGAGCCGGTCCCTAGATGGGGCTCTGCACCACCACAACAGTGGCTTTGAAGCTGAGGACGGAACGGGCACAGTTTCTCAAAGCTTCTCTCCTTATACTTTTACGAAGCACCCTGTGTCCATTTTCCATTTAAATGGTTCCTTTCCAGTAAAGAGGCTTGTAATTGACACATCAAAAGAAGGTACAGTCTGCTGCTCTGCAAACCATCCATGCAGCTGGCCCGTGCCACTCCTGCAACCTGTGCTGGTGCTGTACTGGTGTAAACAAGGGGTGTCAACTTTGGTAAAACTCTGAGTCAAATTGTAACTGAGCTGCAGAACCAGCTAACTGAATTGTTTTCAGAGCAGTTAACACTTGAATCAAGAGGATTACTCGAATCACCTGCCAGAAACACCCATTATGCAACTTCTCACACACATTCTGGCTCCAGTTCAGAGAGCAAGTTACAAAGAGATGGCATCATGCAAAGAATTGGGGTGGGAAGAAAACTAGCTTAGAGCAAACTAGTATCCAGAAGACTAAAAGGGATAGGAAAAGACAGGGAAGAGTAAAAATCAAGGAAGAGGAAAACGCAGAGAAGAAATGGTATTATGGAGAAAACTAATAAAACAGATTCTCAGACTTTTTTGCTCTGTAAGACTGAAGCATCATTTCAAAGCATGAGAAAAAATTGAAAAGCAAATTCAGAATTTATTTTAAGAGGTATGTTTTAGCAGACTTTGCCTATTTATAGAAAAAAGAACCCACAACACATGCATTATTTTGAAGCTTTGCACAAAAGGTAATTTTATCTACACTAGGTCTTAGAGATTGTTTTCCTCATACTCACTTCCTCAGGACCCTGACTAACGCAGTACCTCTGGTGTCCTTGTGAAGAAGACCACCCTGAAGATGGTAAGATTTCAATAATTTTATTCATTTCTTACCAAACATTCTGCAACTCCTATGAATACTCTACCCCATTGAATATATGAATATGAGGGATATATGAATATACCCCAGATGTTGGATATATGAAAACAAGACTATCATGCACTGAGCTATTTTAAAGCTCTAAGGAAATAACTTCCTAGCCAAATGGAAAAGTGGTTTTGCTCTTACCATCTGTCAAAGTGATAAAGAAGGAGAGTCCTTCCTGGACTGCCGTTTTCAGAGATGGTCCCATCCCAGCTTTCTTCCAGTTAAACATATCCAAGGCTTTCTCATCACCACTCACAGCTGCTTTTGCCAGCTGTACAAAGTCCCTGCAAAGAGAGATACTTCATTCCCAATTCTTTTCATAACAGAGTAGTTTCAGTCTCAAAGAACAGATGAGTAGTTAATAAAGCATATTTTATAAAGAGAATAGAGATGTTTCCTACACTGATTGAAAAAAGGGCAAACTCAGAAAGATACCAAACAAAATTTTAATATTAGTATTCACTTGCATTGTTGCACCTTTTTTTCCATACACATCACTATTTTTACAGAGATGTGAAACAGAAAAGCCCAGACAAGGAAAACACTTGTTTTTGACTACAGCTGCTTCCTATTTCTTGCTTGGAGAGGAAAGAAATAATAATGTTTACGAACTGACTTTCGATTTAATTGTTTTTGACAATAATATAATTGTGTTTCCAGTGTGTTTACGGCTTTCCACAATCAGCAATATTGCTAATTAGAAGAACTACGACAGAAGAGTCAACAGCAACAGACAGAAGATGTGGACAAGAGAAAGAAGATCTGCTGCTGCACAAAGGACAGAGAGCCAGCTACCAGAGTGAGAGAAGAGCTTGGAAATAAAGGGCAGTTAAGAGAAGAACATTTTTTAATATATTTTAAAATAGTTCATCTGTGGGTGGGACTTTCTTTCTGTGGAACAAGACAAAGAGCTGGTCTAGCAGAGCTCTGACAGGGCCAATACTCACTCGCCAGGAGGGGGTGGCCGAAAGACACAGTGACACAAGCATTTCCCATACTCCTGCTTAGCCAGGGCAGGACCCTGGACTCTGCCTCGATGGTCCATTTTCCACAGAAACAAGATACCGTGCTAGAAGAAGACACGTTAATTCATTACCCTTTGCACACAGATGAGAATCCAGACTCCAGCTACTCACTGCACATAAAAATAAACATTTTATTGACAGAGGAACACCCTTCCTTTTGTTTAGTTGACATACAATTACTCCCACTTAAAACTAAGCCAGAGGGAATAAAAGTTGTCTTTAACATTATATTATTTGCTTACTTAAAATCAAATTATGTAAGAAAAGCTTGTTGGTCCTATTCATTTTTTGTTAACTTACACTGCCAGAGCAATTAAAGGGAACAGTCTTGGTTTTCTTCTGCAAGTAGCAGATGTAAATATTTGTTTTGATAATGTCCTTTCCATGTTTTTTCTTGCAAGTAGTCTGATAGCTTATCTTTTAGCAATTGAAATAAAAGACAGTAGAGCATATGCATCCCTCAGTAAGTGCATATAACACTGATGTAGATGAGCACAAGTATATGATAGACACGTGAAGCCACAGGATGCAGAAAGACTAAGGGCAGAATTTCTGAATTTCTGGAGCTTTCCTCCTCTTTCAGAGCAGACATTCAAGAATTTACTTTTAGAAAAAGAATCCAGTAACTAGAATAATCATAGATGCTAAAGAAAGGAAGCCTGCTTAGTTAACTAACTCAACAGTGGCCAACGCAGGCCAGCCCTCGAGCCTGGCACAGGTGCTGAAATAACTCACACCCTGCCATGCCACCCCAGGAGCAACAAACCCCTTGTGACTGGAAAGAATGGAGACCAATTCCAACAAACTGACTTACACTACATCCTCACAGCTGGAATGCTAAGATGATTATTGTTGTTGTTATGTTAGTGCTTGTGAAACCAAACTGCATTTGGGAACCTTCCAGGTAAGCACTACATGAAAAAACCCAGGAACAATTTTCAATATCAAGTTCAATCTCATTTTATTTCATTAAGATAGACAACAATAAAGTGGTATTAGAATTTGCTCTTTTTTTATTTATTGTTTTCAGTGAAGTATCATCCTTCTTCTAGAAGTGAAAAACTGGTAGCAGTGGTCACTTATTCTTCCCAATTCTAACTAGAAGCCACACAAGATGCAGCCGAGGCCTTCCAAGGTAACATTTCCTTCTTTTTTTCCTAAGATTCAATGTTCTAACTTCTTCTCAACAGTAAGATGGCAATAGTTATACCATCCAAAACTGTTTAAGTGCAATGTGTCTTGCAGATAAAGAATGCCACTCAGCTGTGCAACTGTGACACTGCTGTACTCATGTCCCAAGAAGACACTTGCAGTTTGTAAAATGTTTGCTAGTTACCGCTGAAAATCACAGGATCCTATGAAGTTGTTGGTTCCTCCTCTCATTCTTCCATCAGCTTTATATGTCACAAATTTCCAAAGATCCCAGCTAAAACCACCTGCACCATTTATAAGCAGAAGGAAAAGCCTGCAGCTTTCTAAAGCTGCTGGCCTTCCTTTCACCTCATTCTAGATATTCCAGCATGTATCCAGATAACCTACTTACAAACTCAATTCTTAGTTTGGAACACACGAAATCAGAGATAAAAAAGGCTCACTGCCTCTCCTAAGTGCCACTGGGAAAGCAGAACTGGTCTGTTTTCAAATGGTACTTTTAAAGGACACAGGACATTGACCTTATTATCTATCTAAATGTCCTTTCCAAATGGAGATATTCTCTGATTCTATCCTGTACCTTCCCAATCATTTTTAAAAACCCAAAGCTTTAGCTCCTTGGTATGAAAGCTATTTGCCTTACAAATAGGCTTTCATTATAGAAAGCACCTAGATCCTTTGTGTGATCAAAATGTGGAAATCATCCATGCTATTCTTACTTAAAACAAATTAAGAGCTTCTGATTTTCACAGCACCCTATTCCAACTTTATGAAGCTATTTTCAAATAATTTTCTTGCCTTTCAGGATGTACGATGACAGAAATCCTAGTGAAGATAGGTTCATAGAATATGCTCAGTTGGAAGTGGCTCACACAGATTATCAAGTCCAACTTGATTCTACAGGTTTTCCTCTAATATAAGCAGAGCATGACCCTGGCAGCACTCACCTAATGGAAGTTTCCTAAATTTAAACCCTCATGAGAAAAATATAAAAAATAAACTTATAAACTATTGGAAAAGACAGAAGAAATGAAGCACATCTATGCTGCACCTCAGACCATAGCATAGTGACACTGGTTTGAATCAATATGAAATGAACTTTGTTCATAATGTAAGCTCTGTCTACATCAATGTATTGTTTCATGATTAAGGCCTCAGCTACACTGAGATGACCTGGGCAGAACTTTCTCTTTTCTAATACAGAAGATGATAAATTCTTTTTTTTACTCAATTTTTAATTTCTGCATTTCTGTCAAATGCAGCAGCAGAACTTTACAAACAATGAATTAAAATCGTACTTTCCTCGGACTTTTATAGAATTCTGACATATAGGTAAGAGCAGAACTGAAATTCTTGGGCAAGCTGAAGTTTGTATTAGGGAAAATACAGGAAAAAAACACCTTTTTTATCTTTATTTGCTGACTCAAAACTGGCAAAATCAGAATCTTTTACAAATACTTAATCCTGAATATTCAATAGCTACTTTCTCACTTTACTATATAAAAGGGCAACCAGCTCATCAAGAAATAGTGTCACATTTCCCAATACAATCAATTTGACACAATTTTAAGTCATCAATAAAACCAGAAAAAGAGAGATTAGCATGGGTTTCCTCTACTTAAGTGAGCACTGCTTTGCACTCACTGTGGATGAAAATGTTGTAACTGGAATTTGTTTCTCAATATCTAGGCTTCATTCCTGAGTCTGCCATAAATTTTGTGCATGGCCAGGAGCAAAAGAATTCAAATTGTCTATACCTCAATTGCTCCATCCATGAAATAGGCTAAAACTTTCATCAATGCTCAGCACTCACTGAGATTAGACACAATTTTATTTAAAGAAAAACTGTAAAACAGCAATTCTTTAATTGTAGAATAATATTGTAGAAAAAGTTAAAACACTAAGATTTGATTTTATTCCCTAACAGTTTTAATTTGTATCTAATGAAAGGAAATTCCTCTCCTACACAACTCTCCCTTCCCCACAGATCTCCATTCCATGATCCTTTCCCATTACAGAGCTTCCAAGACTGTGTTGCACATCAAACACACATGTGGCATTTCAGCTACTCACCCCATCCCCAGACACGAGGCAGGTACCACTCGTACTCCAGCTCAGGACTGTGATTCTGGTGCTGTGACTTGGGGGTACAGTGTGCTGCTCCTTGTCTTGCTTGTGCAGTATCAGAACTTCTCCTGTCTCCCATCCTGATGCCAGAATGGGTCTGGAAGGGTGCCAGGCAAGTAATGTGACCTGAAAGCTTCTCTCAACATGGGACTCAGACACATGTTCTCCCTGTGAACAGAAATCAGTGTGAACCGAGTCCAGTGGAAAATCAGCAGCCAAACCCTCAGATTCACAACCCAGTCAACATCAAGCTTTCTCTCCTGTATAAAGGATATAGGAAGGCTTCAAGCATATTTCAAGGTAAAAAGAAATTCCAGCTATTGAAAAAGAATAAAGCACATCACTAAGGACACAGAATAATCTAATGTTTCAACAGCTCCTAAAGGCAGATCCTCCTTTGGGCACGGTTTGCAAGAATATTTCATGTGAACCATTTAACCTCTCTATGTATTTATTTTTCCAGTTGTAAAACTTGGATGGCAATTTTTCAGAATACACTTTGAAAAGTACACATTTTATAGGCTACTCGTATTAAGAGACCTGCATGTTTCAGTAAGTCTGCTGCTAGATACCTTGTAGTGCTACTTCCCCAAAAATTATGAAAACCAAAGTCTTACACAAGGCTCTCAAATAAAAGAGTATGCAAAAGAAATATCTGTCTACAGGCAGTAACTGTACTAGGAAACAACCTACTCAAATGGAACAAGCAGAGTCCAACAAATCAGTTCAGTCTCGAGGTGGTGGAATGATTTGTTTAATTTCCATTTCTTAGTATGCTCTATTCACTTAAGTGATAAAAAGCAGCAGTGGCATGTGTTCATTTACTTATAGACCTGAAATTCTCACGCTATGAGAAGCAAAAAGCAAATCACTAACCATCACAAACAAGCCTTTTAGGTGGTAAACATCAAATTTCAATGGAAAGATCAATTTAATTTATTAAGATCTTTTTAAAAATACATACAATGAGTGGCTGACGAAATCTGCCATGTTCTAGATAGCGCAGGACATAGACAGTAATTAAAATCAGAGAGATTTAAGGAGGATAAGTAAGCCTGCAAAAATAGAGATTAAAAATGTGAAGTTTTAAATTAGGACAATGATAAAGGTTGCTGAGAGAAGCTTGACTTCTCACACACTTCTCACATCTCTGGAAGTGTTCAAGGCCAGGTTGGATGGGGCTTGGAGCAACCTGGTCTAGTGGAAGGTGTCCCTGCCCATGGCAGGGCGGTTGGGATGAGGTGGGCTTTAAGGTCCCTTCCAACCCAAACCGTCCTGCGATTCTGGGACTCTATATCAAGACCAAAAGCAAAGTTGCTGTTTTCATTTTTCACCTGTTCCAGGTAGATATCCACACAGCCCCCAGCTGCTGTGCTGATGGAAGCAACTGCCAGGAGTGGATGAAGTGGGTGCCATGCTATATGGGCAGGGGAGGCAACGGAATCAGGAGCATGTGTTCGATGATCCACGTACACAGCCATAACAACAGGAGCTGTCACAGACTGCACACCTGCAAAGGAAAACAAACATCTCTAACAGGTGTGCTTATGTACATAATACATACACACTTCATATATGCTATACTATATTTAATTTATGCACTACATATAATGATATGTAGGGTTAAAACATAGGGGGAAAATAAAACTACAGCATCATCTTGTTGCACATACTACACAGACATGAGAAAGGTCAGAGCAGTATTTTTTTTAAAAATGGAGAAACACTGAGCCTCATACTCTGTAGATTCACAGTGTGCATAGGCCGGTACCAGTCTCTCACCAGTGGCTTGTGCTGGCCTACTTCAAAGAACTCTGAACCTAGGATTTACCAGAAAATTACTTACAGTACTTCATACCCAAAGATGTTAATTAATGTACAGACTGACTGAACTCTTTTATGTTGTGAAGTCTCATGTCTGGGCTTTCAAAGAGAGTTTCAACAGTTGCCACCACTTCAGAGCTTGTACTGTTAAAATCACACAGGATTAGTTTAAATCACACGATTTGCTACTTACATTGGAACTGTTACCAACATTTGAATTAAAATAGTAAGTGCTGATGCTGTACAGAAAATAACAGGAGAACAAAACCCTTTTCCGAGTTGTGGGTCAGAAATGGAGGGCGTCACTAATAATCTGTAATAATTTATACACAGACGTGGTCTTTGGGATTTGTGTCATGGGATCCAACTGGCTCCGTTTCAAAAGAAAAACAGCTGCAGCAAAACACCTCAAATTACTAACAAATAATCACAGAGTCATGGAATTCAGTGGGTCAGCTGGTCGAACCTCCCTGCTCACGCAGGGTCTTTCCAGAGCACATGGCATGGGATTGTGTCCAGACAATTCTGGGATATCCCCAGTGAGGGAGATTTCACAACCTCTCTGGGCAGCCTGTTCAGTGCTCAGTCACCCACATACAGTAAAGAAGTTCTTCCTCGTATTTAGATGAAATTTCCTGTGTTCTAGTTTCTGCCCATTGCCTCTTGTGCCGTTGCTGGGCCCCACAGAGAAGAGCCTGGTCCATCCTCTGAGCCCTCTCTGCAGACACTGACAGACATGGATGAGGTCCCCTCTCAACCACCTCTTCTCGAGGCTCAACCGGCCCAGCTCCCAGAACTGGACAGTGCTCCAGATGTGCCTCACCAGGGCTGAACTGAGGGGCAGAATCCCTTCCCTGACCCCTTGCTCACACGCCCCGGGATCTGCCATCCTGGCCCCAGGGCACACGGCTTGTCAAGGACAGCTGGTGACCCCCAGCTCCTTCTCCACAGGGCTGCTGTCTAGCAGGGTATCCCCCAGCCTGGACTGGGGCATGATGTTACTCCTCCCCAGGTACAGAACCCTGCCAAGACCTGGTGAAAAACAAAACCCCCAAAAAACCAACACAAACAAACACACACATACAAAAAAAACCCCAAAACCCAAGCAAGAAATATTTACAACTCCTGTGACATTTAAGAGGAAGAGACATTTTCTTCTGCACAGCTAAACCACGAGCTCAGAACCTGCAGGCACACACATGCACAGCAGTGAGACTTACCTAAGCCACCAGGACGTAAAATGGGCATGAACAGACTCTTCTTTTAAGGTCTCTTTTCTCTAAATCTTCTGTCAGCACCTAAAATAACTAATTTGCTGGGCATTTAATTTAGAAAGGCGGGCAGCCCTGTTCAGTAAGCTGGCAGTTCCGTATCTTGCCTCTGACACATACAAGGAACAACATCAACTACTGGACGTGAGAGCAGATGCAAGAGCAGTCAGCCTAAGGACAAACAATTTCATCTTTCAACAAGATCCAGTCACCTTTATCTTCACAATCCTTCAAAATCCTCAGCATGCCCGAAGTGGCATTGAGTGGGTCTAGTTTTATCACCACACAAAAAAAAAGCCCCAACAAACCATTCAAATAAAATTTGGAGTGTTTTTCATCTTGATTTCATGTATTTTAGAAGTTTTCTTACATCTCCAGTTGTGTTCCAGAGTTCTGTGCCCATACTACTACTTTACTCCTTATTTTATCTGTTTCATTTCTCTCTAACAGAGGAAGGATTTAGTCCACATTTGACTATAAGCTTTATACGGGCTCAAAATTTGAAATAATAAAGAATTTTACTTCAGATTAAAATAAAAATATAAGACGCCTAAATGAAAACAAAACCATATTTCATACAAAATAACAGTTTTATCACACAAGCCATACAGCTATAATGTCTTCTCTGTAGCAACCATTTTCTGCTTTTAAGTATTCCTTGCATCTGTAGTCATAAATATTACTTATTATTATTCAGATATTTCAGTCCCCTTCAGTGACAGAAATAAGTTTATCAAGATTCCAAATTGCATCTCTTGATCAGCTCACTAATTTAACTTTTGGAATTAATGGACAGCAAGAAAAATTTTTCAATCAATACTGTGTATATTTAAAATGGCAGACTGGCACTTACTAAAACAAGATTCAGTGATACTGTCATGTAAATTATGGACAACCCCTGATATAAAATACTCTTCACCATCACAGTAACTACACAGAAATGTGCAGCAGACTGTTGCACACAAATAAATAAATGGCTTACATAAGTGGATTACTGAGTGGTTTAAAAATAATTAAACCAACATTCATTTTCTTGCTGTGATCTTGGGAATTCATTATTCACATGTTTACTGCTAGCTCATGTATTTACACTGTAGCTTTGACAGCTGCATCTTCAAAAAGTCTTCAAAGAAAGAAAAAGAAAACCAAGTAACACTGCCTCTACAAACTATTCTGGCATCGCACGTTCTACTTTTTCAAGGTTTAAAAAAATAAAATTTCTGTAAAAGTAAACTGTTTTGAGGCTTGGAATAGAACATGACCAAGCCCCCATACCTGATCTCAATAATTAAATTAAATAATAAATTAAATAATTAAATTCGATAAATCTGACAGACACTTTTGAAACAGCCCACAGGCAAATCTTAAAAATGGTTACAGCTCCTGGAATCACAGCATGGTTTGGCTTGGAAGGGACTTTTAAGACAACTACCCTGTCCAGCCATCCAGGAGCCACCGTGACAGTCACTCTTGCACCACTTGAGCTGGGACTGAGGCCCTGCACAGGTGCCCCCCCACATCCACACAGTCAGACCAGGTCTCCTTACTAGCTCAACCCTAGGTTTCCCATAGCAGTCTCAGATATCTGGATCCTTAAAATAATTTAATTTTGGTGCAATAACAAAATTACAGCTCAAGCTTTTATCTCCAATGAGGAACCTCGAACAAAGGAACCCCCAGGCTTTTACACCCTTTCAGTCTAAGGGCAAGAAAGTCTGAGGGTTGTCAGCTGCTGCTGTCTCTGAGTGTCCCTCACCTGGCTGGGCGACCCAAGGCTCAACCTGCAGCTTGCACTGCAACTGCACCCTGAGCTGCCAGCACTGGCACCGAATGCATTCCTAAAATATTAGAAGGCCGCAATGAGGTGTTCACAGAGCCGTCTCTTCTCCAGGCTAAACACCCACAGATCTCCAGCCTGTCTCCAGAGCAGAGGGGCTCCAGACCTTGGAGCATCCCCGTGGCCTCCTCTGGACTGGCTCCACCAGCTCCACGTCCTTCCTGTGCTGGAGCCCCAGAGCTGGAGGTACACCCCGGGTCTCACTTGAGCGGGGCAGAGGGGCAGAATTCCCCCCTTCCCGGCTGCCCACGCTGTGAGGATGAACCCAGGACACGGGGGTATCTAGGCTGCCAGTATGCATTGCCAGGTCATTTCCAGTCTTTCATCCACCAGTACCCCAAGTCCTTCTCCTCAGGGCTGCTCTCGATCTATTCATCCTTTAGACTCTACCGGTAATGAGGATTGCCCCAACCCGGTGCACAACTTTGCACGTGGCCTTGTTGAACTTCATGAGATTCACAGAGTTGAACACTACAGACAACATTAACAACTGCAAATGACAGCAGCCAGCCAGAACACGAGCACATATTTCACAAAACAATCATCAACATTCAAGGAAAAAAAACATGCTATTCTGTCTTTGGGGACAATTCTTAAAAAGCTGCTTTTGTCTTCTGTCACAGTATTACCAGCACATTTAACGAGACTGATAGCAACTTGGTTTGCTATACCTGTGGAGCTGTGCACTCGCCAGCCCCCCAGTCACCAGACACATGGTGAAACGGGATCTCTGTCTGAGCTGCCTTAACAAGATTCTGATGAGACTCAGTAGTTACCAAAGCAAAAGCAGGGGTCTTTTTTTTAATCCCTACCTATAAGAAATGCTGCCTTTTAAATCTGCAATTGTTTAAAATAGCCAGTCCCAGAAAAAACGATAATACAAAATTGTTCTGTGCTACAAGAAGACGGTAATGACTATGTACGTTCTTCTCTAACTCGTAAAACAGATGGAGTAAAAACCCGGGTGAATCCTGCACTCGCACAGAAGAGGAGTGGGGAGCCTGTGCCAGCCCAAGCTGCTGCTGTCGCGGGGCAGCTCCTGGCGTGGACCGCACTCCGCATGGATCCCTCGTCCGGGCCGTGACCGCCACTCGCCGTCACGGAGAAGGGTCTCCACGAACTCCCCGGCTCCGAGATGGCAAACACGCGGGCCACGCCGCCACGTTCGCGCCCGTGGGCGGATTCGGCGGCCCCCGCCGCCCCGTTCGCGCCCGTGGGCGGCCCGCCCCGGCTCCCGCCGCCGGCGGGCAGCAGCTCGAGCGCCCCTCACCTCCGGCGGACCGCGATCGACCCCGATACCGCGGGCCGGGCCCAGACACAACCACGGACAGCCGGCCGACACGCCGCGGGCTGCTGGCGGCAGAGGCCGCCGCCCGCTCT
>VZRQ01003001.1:132153-214121 GCA_013397975.1 Machaerirhynchus nigripectus | reverse complement strand
GGAGCAGCGCTTCCCCGCTCCGTTCTGCTCCGCCGGCCCAGCGGCTGCCGCTCCTCCGGCGCTGGCGAGCGCTGCCACACGCCCGAGTTTGGCCGGGCGATTTCTCGGCCAAAGGCGGCCCAGAGCCCTTCGGGACGGAGACGGGGGGCTACCGGGGGGCCCCGGCTGCCGTTTGGGCCGATTTGGGGGTGGTTGTGGCGGGGCTTTCCCCCTCCCGCCCTCGGCACAGGTTGTTGGGTCGGGACAGCAAACGAAAGGGGATTTAGTAACAAACAACGGCGGCCATGTTGAGAGGAATTTCTGCAGCTAAACTTCTCCCCTCTCAGTCCAGGGGTTTCTCTGCCTCCCCGGGGGGCTCCCCGGCCTGACCGTGTGCCCCCCTCTTTTCTCCCTCTCCTCCCCCGCAGGATGACAGTGAAACTGGGAGAGAGCAGCGGGGAGGAAGGGGTGAAAAAGCTGGGCAAGAGAGCAGGAGGAGATGAGGAGTCCCTGGAAGAAGAAGGGGCAGGAGGAGGAGGAGAGGCAGCTCCAGGCAGCAGCAGCACAAAGAAAGAAGAGAAGATCATTAACAGCAACACTACCAGCAGCCCCCCACCGAACCCCAACTTGTCACCGGCCCCGGCCTCTCTGCAGCCCTCCCAGAGCCAGGACCAGCATCATTTTCTCAGGTCCAGCGTCAGACCTCAGAGCAAGAGACTGAAGAAGGATTCCCAGGCATCCTCCTCTGTTGGCAGCAGCACCGCTGGAAAAGGCAAAGGTACTGTGTTTTGACACCCTAAAAACATGCAGGCAAGGGGGTGGCAGAGGGGGGAAGCACCTGTGGGGCTGTGGGTTGTCATTCTCCTTCTGTAGATGCCATCTTTTGTTTGGTTTTGGGGAGGTGTTTTGGGGCTTGTTTCTCATGGCTGAAATCTTCTTTGTGTCCCAAGGCTTCAGCTTCTCTGCTGCCCACTGTCCTCTCTGCACTTCCAGAAATGGGGGGTCTGGATGTTTATGTGGAGAAGTAAAAATTCTACATTATTGAAGCAAATCTTTAATGTCTTTATTTCATCCCTCTCGAGTTTTGGGAAATTCCTGTATTTTGATAAGGAAATCAGACTCTAGCTAGCTGTGTAATCAGGTGGCTGCACTCTGAATTCTGTTCTTGGATAATAACAAAGTATTGACTGGGTGCTAGTTAGCAAAGGAAAAAGAAAACAACCCACAAGATGTTGATGATTTCCCCCAGTTATTTCTATGATCCAAATAACTTTTGGAAACAGCAGTGAAATACACATTGACATATTTGTTTCTAAGGTTTTGGGAGTCTTCTTTTACTGTTTCAGAACAGTTTGGGCGTTTTCTGTGTGATTGGAGTTTTTTTGTATACATCTGAAAGTCTCTAGGTGCAGACATACACACACCTGCTTTTTCACTTTAGCATTGGAGACAAGAAGTCGATTTTATTTTTTTGGACCTGTTTCTAACTTGAATAGGTGGAAGGCAGCAGGGATATTTGAATATTTTGGTGCCATTGTGTGTGCTCAGCAATGAATAGATGACAGCACTGCAGTTGAGCTATACTTGAGCCTAATTTTGGATATCATGTGCTAAAGCACTCAAGTGTTATTTTCTGATAATTTTTGAGAAAAACAGCACTCAAAAGATTGCATCAACTTTCAAAATAACAAAATTTACTCTTGTCTGCTAAATTGAAGTATAGTTCCATGTAGCATAAATGTGTCTTGGAGGTTACCTCGCTCTTGTGTGTCACAGGGGTGTGCACATGCTGGGCATTAAGTAAACACTAGAGTTATGATAGCTTTGTGTTGCAGTAATAAAGGAGTGCAAATTGGGATATTTTAGTTATTGTCATATCACAAAAAAGTTCTTGAACTTAGTTGCTTGACAGTTGGTATAATTGACTAAAGTATTTCTAAATACCTTAGTAAACCCTCTTTAATCTCTTGAATGTTAAATGAAAACTCTGTGTGGTGGTAGAGGGCAGAACAGAAAGGCCTACGTAATTTCTCTTCCAGTTGCATGAAACCGAATAAACAACCAAATGGAATACCCAGGAGTGTTTAGCTACATGTAATTAATTCCAGGATTGTAAATAGTGTTAGATGCGAGGAGGTGTTTCTTTGAAATACATCTTGTACATGATTCCCAAGTTGAATATGTCCATTTGAAGTTATTCCATTGATCTGGAAGTGCATACATGTGTGAACAAATACATGTGTTTGTGTAAGTGTATACTCATGTTTGTGTATTTGTATATAAACATTTATTTGCAATTCTAGAACAGCAGAATAATTTTTAACTAGGAGTATCAACACAATAGGAAAAGAAATTTCATTCATTTTTGCAATTCAGATTCCAAAAAAACCTTAAGAAAATCACATACAGAACAGTAAATATTATCTCAGTAACCAGTCATGGATAGTGTTTGCAATCACTGTACCATGTGTCAGGTTTGGGAGAACTTCTGAAGTTCATCAGGAGTGACAGTGGTAGAATTATGACTGTGCTTTCATTTTTTCAATTTTAAGACAAGCCACAGCTCTGCCTGACCAGATTTGGTGTGAATGTGTCCGATTGATTGAATTCTCTGATATGGTTGAGATTATAATTGTCAGATTTTGCAGAACAGAGCCATGGAGTGGGATCCTTTCTAATTTGAGTTCTTTATGTTCAGAGATGGATAATGAGAGTTTTTCCAGGCTTGTCTAAGTTGTCCCCAGTGGAACGCCTTGTGATCAGAATTCATAGTGCTCTGTGTTCTGAGTGAAGTGTCTCACAGAGCCAGCTTCTGATAGGGAATGAATGGAAGGGTGGAGTTGACTAATAAGGATTGGACTTACATCCTTTCATTAGCTGTCCCACTGCCTTTCTCCTCGCCCTGTAAATATAAAAATGATGAAAAGCTGGAGTGCATGTACTTTGCATCACCTCTGAAACCTGGAAGCCTTTGCATTGTTTATGTCAGTCAAGCTGATGGTTGCACAAGTAACTCTGACGGTGGCCAGCAGAAATGACCAGACCTCGCTTATGCTTGGTCCAATGAGACCAGAAACTTGTTTTGTCATAGGCATTCAATAATGCTGTGTAACCCTTAACATTTTGTTGAAGTGATTCTACTTCTAGAACTTCTGTATTCTGAAGTGAAAACTCTCACTTGCCAATTTTTAAGGAGTGTGATCAATGCACTTTCTTTCAAATTGTAGTTGCTCAGCAGGCATTGGTTTGTCTTCAAAAAAGTTTTGAAAATAGTATTTTTTTCTGTGTGTTGCAAATTCCTTTTTACTTTTGGCATTCATGCTTTTAGGGTCCTTAATTGTAGCAGACAAATTATTGATAAACTTGGCTGTAAGCTGTAAAAAGAGTTTGCCCACTCAGCAGCTGCTGACTTTTCAACTTTATCTTATTGAAGCTCACGAAAGCTTGCTCATATAATGATTCAATAATTCCCAAGTTCTGCCTGGTAGAGTGTGTAAACATGTTGCTAATAGTCATATTGCCCTAACGAACTCTTTAATTGCACCTCTGAATCCTGCCTCTTGCCTTTTGTGTACTGAGGTACACTTTTGAGTTTAGGGTAAAAATTACCTAGGAAGTAGTACAGTAAAATGAAGTTTGGAAACTATTTCACTTCAGTAGCCAATCCATTTGGAATTGCAGGAAGGTTTATCAAATTTCCTGCACAAATACCTGAATCTCTGCATTTTTTTTAGAATTATTATCATATTCTTTTCAACTGTTGGTCACCTTTTAATTCTATTTTCAAGGTCATAGTCTACACCTCAACTGGTGCATGACTTTTGAAGCATGAAGGCTTAAAAGGAAGTCTTTAAGGAACTTGTATGAAACCATAGCAGGAGCTTGAAGAACTAGTGGTGCAGAGGCAGTTTATTGTGGGAGTTCCAATGCAGGGAGGTTTGTTGAGGGAGGAGATGCAGACCAAGCTGCTGAAAAAGAGGGATTTGCTTGATTGAGAGTTTGCTTCTCAAACACCAACATGCCACATGGTTGCTGAGCACAGGTGTTAAGGTGTGTTTTGGGGCTTTGGTCCACGAAGCCGGAGTGAATGGAATCTGTATGTGTGTGTGTGGTGTGACCATGTTGGTAAAAGGCAGTGCAGAATACATTGCCATCGTGTTCTGTAGATGTCGCTTGAACTGGAGTAGAGTATTGCCATTTTCGTGTTTTTATCCATTTTCTGAATGCAGAATGAAGTTAGGAGGAATAGTCTAATGGTGATGAGCTGAAGCTTAAAGATGTCTTTCATGCTGTTGTTCTGGATTTCTTCCTAAAATGTGTAGAATGGCTCAAACAAGTATTTGGGTTTGTTTTGCGGTCATAGTAAGTTCTTTTTGAGAAAGAAATTACTCATCTGAAAACTTAGTTGAATTAAAGCATTCCATCTTTTGGCATGGTATAGAACTTGCTAAAAAGCAGTCTGGTTTGTTTCAGCGTGCCAAAGTTTCAAGTTCGGTAGCTTGTGGGTTAAATCAACTACTGTCTTCTCCTGTAGAGAGGATGTAGATATCAAAATACCTGATATGTGTACTTACAGTGTGTTTTACTGTATCTTCCTGAGTTCATATGTTGCAGAAAATACTGTAACCTTCATTTGAGATGTTACTCCTCCAGCATTATTTCTCTAGGACATGAACCACTGTTCAAAAACTACTGGCACAGTCCCTTGTTCTCACATTATCCTTAATTCTATCCATCTCACTCGCACTTGGTACCTCTCCTTCCATCTTCCTGACATGCTTTCATTCATTCTTTGCTGTTCCATTTACCTCAGTTCTCCCTCCCTCCCTCTGGAAGTGGCTCAAGACCAGGACTCCACAGTATCTCATTGCATACCGCAAGGGGAGGATTTTCTCCTCCTGTGCAGTGGGTTCTGAACTCTGAGAGGTACCTCCCTGCAAGGCTGCACAGCTGCAGGGTTAAGTGGAACTTCATACTGAGCTTTATGGGTGTTTTCTTAGGGGAGAGCAAGAGAATAGTGATTTATGGGAGATGGGGGAGTGACCAAACGTATAATAAAACATGGGAGTTTTTTATAGCTCTTCTTGGTTAGCTCAGATAGTGCTGCCTTTGATACATTGTGTAATAAACATATCCTGTCCACAGAGAAGCAAGTCTTCAGCATAGGTTTGTTAGGAGGCTCTGGTTGATAATTGACACTGTGTATGCTTTAAACATATTCAACTACCTCTGATTTTCTAACTAGTAAGAGTTAGAAGATAGGCTGTCATTGTCCAGGTGGGGAAGTTACCACAGTTGGTCAGAGCATGGTGCTAAGAATGCCAAGGTTGCAGGTGCAGTTCCTTTATGGGCCAGTCATGTAAGAGTTATAGACTCCATAATCCCTGTGGGTCCCTTCAAACACAGAATATTTTGTGTTTCTATGTTCCAAACTTTGGATGTTAATTCACGACAAGAACACGATATGGCATAACCATGCAATAAGACATAAGCTGTTCTAGACTCACCATTCTCAGGAGTCCATGCTGTGTCCTGTGGAGGCATACAGGGTAGAAGCTTCCTTTCCAGTTATAAAGTTAGTGCTCACAATGAAGTGTTGACTTGCAGGGAACTTGTCTTTTACAAGCTGGCATTTGCATCCCGCTCTTTGGGGAGTGAGTTGGTCCTAACACTCAACATTTGAGCTGTGGCATGCAAGAGTTCCCAGTTCCCAGGTGAATGTTCCACCTACAGTGACTGGTGACTCCTGAAGAAGTTGAGGTGTGAGCTGAGCCTGTAACCCAGCCTGTGTGTTGGGATACATGGGTGTAGTGAGAATTTACTCTGGGGAGTCCAGCTTCTATGTGTGTGTAATCTGTCACAGAAGATACAAATCAGCTGGCCTGTAGGAGCTGTCAGTGGAAGACTGAAAGGCAAACTCTGAGATGCTGCCTAGAAGGAAGAACTTGTTGCTGTAGCCATGATGAGACCCCGATACTATCAGTGTCTCAGTTATCTTATACATGTGTTCCATTGTTTGTAATTTTCGTATCAGATTCTTAAACTGCAGTCTTTAAATCTCTTTATATAAATTTTTGCAAGTGTTTATGTTTTTCTTAGAACTACAGAGACAGCTTTTTCCATAGGAGTGTCGTTTGAGATTATATTATGCCAGTCACAGATAAATGGAGTTTACGTAATGGGACACAGAGATGGGTAGAGAACACTGGATAAAAGGAATGAGTAAGTTTCCCTGGAACACTGGTGTTCTGACCCATGATTTTGTTGGGGTTACAGTTCAAATATTGAGTACAAAAACCTGAAGTCTTTGCAAACTGTGTATTGAAAGCTGAGGGAAAATGCTGAGCACTTGCATATTCAAATGACTGCCTTGTACCTCGTACACAGGTGCTGGTGCTCTGGCGCACCTCGAGCAAAGGGAAGGAGTTGCCACAGCTGTAATGGTGTGGATGTCCAGGTCACTGGCTGGGTGATGCAAGATGAATAGACCATGGGAGAATGTCCAGATTGTCTTTGTCTTGTCTTTTCTATAAATGATTTTACATCATTTTAGAAGCGCCTGAGCAGGTTGTTAGAGTGAGCCCCCTCCTTCTCCCCAGCATTCTTCAGCAGTAATGGTATAGCTGGCCTCAGGGGAGCTTCTTGTTTTAATGCATTGATGAAGTTTTAAATCATCCATTATTGGGAATTAATCACAGAATCGTCAGTCATTAGGGGATGAAAGCTCGTTAGCTGTTCTGTATGGAACAAGAATCACATACAGTAAGATTGAGGTAATTTATGGGGGGTAGTTCAATGATGTATGACTATTTTTATTTTTTCCTTTTGTTCTGAACTGGTTTATAGTTCTATGTTTTAGAATACAGTACATTCCATTGCCATACCAAGGTTCAGTATACTCTAGGTTGGATTGGGGTAACTCAACGATGCACAGTAGTGAGAAAGTTTAGGCAAAGGAATGATAGAGCAAACCCTTTCGTTCCTGGAAGAATTGAATGACACATAAGAGCTCTGTAGAGGTGACAGGATATTCAGATTTTTAGATCTTCATATACAATGCTCTGAACAATTGTCTGGATGGTAATTTATAAAAGAGTTTAAAACAAAAAAGATTCTGATAAACTTCCCAGGCCTACAGTTTGTCTTGGGTAATAGTAAGTGTCCATAAAGGAACAAAAGATCAATTATGAGCTACATGTCCTGTGTAGAAGTTGAATCCATGGAGTCCTCAGCATGTCCAGGAGAACTCTTTAGTCCATCTTTTACCTGCAACTACAATGAAAGTGTAAATGAAAGTGTACTGAACTTTAAATTGTAATAAGACCATAAAATCCTCACTGACACTTTAGCTTCTTCTGCTTTTTAATAATGAAAACTTTATGTGAACAATCTTTAGAAAATCCTTGATAAGATCTGTTCTTCAGGCAGCTGACTTCAGATTTTACACTTGAGTAAGTATTACAGAAAAGAAAACAAACCCCACAGAAACCCAAACAAAAACCAGCCATCCAGCACACAAATGAAACCCCCAAATCCTGCATTCGTTGTTCCTCTGAAGGATTTCTCAGAAGTTAGGGATCTATGGTCAGGATAGTGACTCTGGAGTGAAATCCTGTACCTGTCTTCTGATAAAGGACATCTGTGTTGGGAGCTGGTAGCAGCAGGAGATTGGAGATCGAGTTTGGGGATTGCTGTGTTTGACTTTCCCCGTCTTGACCAAAGATGTGTATTTCATTACTGTGCAAATTATGATATCCCAATCTCACAACTGCAAATAAAGAAATGTCAGTTCTGTGTCTGTGTTGGGTTTCTTCTCAGCCATCTGTGAAAGTGCTCAGGTTTTTTCTTGTGCTTCCCTTTTTTTAAAGGATTTACCTCAGCAGTGCCAGAAGTAAATGGCCTAAGTTTCAATTATTTTATCAGTGGCTGATGAAGGCTTTAGGAAGTAAAGACGCTGTTTATTTGAGAAGTTGTTTATAAGTGCATTTTCTTGTAGATGTCTAATGGTTTTTCATGTCTTGCCTTACGTGCTTCCCTGTGGTGACAGTAATTTTCTTCAAAAGAGTCAAGTAGTCATCCCTAGAAGGAAAAGAAACATTAACTCCAAAATGGTCACAATATCATATTTTATATCAAGTAAATATTTATTGTATGTAGGAAAAAAACGTACTTTCATACATCTTGCTCTCTTCCAGGTTTGATTTCAAGTATTTTCCATTACTTGAACAAACCAGCTTCTATAGGATTTGGAGAAATTGGTTTTGTCGCCCAAAGGAATTGCTTTTAAATTGCAACTTGTTAAGATTTACGTAAAAGTCTTTCAAATCTCTAAAGCATAGTGGGCCTGTAACAGCTAATTCTTCTGATATGCTTTTTAAAAAATACTATTAGAATTATCAAAGTGGGATAGCTGGGTTCTTGAATGAGATATATGTGTATGTATATATATAAAACACTGGCTTTCTCAGGTAAAAAGACCTGCTTCATGTAGTTGAATTTGAAAAGATAACTGAACTTTTTAAGGCTAAATATGAAGGAGAGAATTATGCTGATATATTAAAAAGTTAGAGAAACTGGTTGGGACTGCTGTATTGTACAAGCTGGGTGTATAAGCAAATAAACTGTGGCAAGCCAATATATCATGAGGTAAAACACAAAACGTAAAGGCCAGTAACTGGAGAAAACAAAAGTGTAATGAGCATTCTTTATAATGAGCAATGAATGTTTAGTGTTAAAAGACTTCTGTTTTATTAAGTACATGTCTGCATGAACAAGGACAGTCAAATCGTAAATAATATTTTTAAATAAAATTTAAGATAATTTATTTTGGAAATACAAGTTAATGGGAATGGTTACATTTTAACAGAAAAAAATGAGTGCACTTTGGGGAGTTGACCTCGGTTTCTGGATTAGCACTCTGATATACAGTGTCAAACCAAGCATGATGTTTTGTTTGTGGATTTTTCCATCCCATTTTCTTCCTGGGTCCCTACTTGAGTAAACAGCAAATTCTTTCAGTTTTATCCGGCATTATTCTCATTTTAGTATTTCCAGTTTCATATCTCTTTTTCCATATTCTTTGGATGCTGATAACTGACAAAGGGACAATCAAGATTTCACTTCTGTGCCTTTTTCTGAAAACCACAGCAGGATTTGGGAAAGGAGAATGGGCTGAGACTTGCCATCCTTTGAATAACTGGAGTTGTCCTAGATGGGCCATGTCAGAGGTGGTGCTCTGAGGATCCTACGGATACACTGCAGATCAGATTGTGGGGATGCTGGTCTATTGTCGTGTGACGAACTAAAGTCAACATCTCTCAATCCTTCCTTCTCCTCAGTTATTATGGAGGCAGTAGGGTCAAGACCAAAGACAAGGATGTGACATTCTGCCTATTTTCCTAAAAGACATCACTGTGCTCCCTTGGTCAGTTCCCTATTCAGCAGTGCTCAGGAGTTCCCTGTGGCTTCAGGGCAGTGACTGCAGAGCTCACCAGTATATAACCATCAGAGAGGGTTGTCTGGTAGAGGCTGCTGTGGTACATTTCTGCTTATCTGTGTTGCTTCTGGAAATACAAAATTAGGCCATAGAAATCTTCCCCTTGTTTTTTGCACTTTGAGATTTTATTTCTACAAAACAAACCTCATGATTTGCCAGTTGTATTTCAAGTGAAAAAGGAGAAAATTCTGAGTTACTCCCTTAACTCTATCCATGAATTCTCCTGTTGGTTTAATACTCACTCTGGTCATGGTTTTTTTACAGCAGCAGATAATGGAGGGACTGCACCTGGTGGCACATCAGGAATTCCTCCCAGCAATCCTGCTGGGAATTCCAAGTCAGCAGCAAGGAACCTGGGCTCCTCAGCAGGGGAGAAGGAGGAAGGGAAGAAGGTCCGACGGCAGTGGGAGTCATGGAGCACAGAGGACAAGAATACTTTCTTTGAGGGACTGTATGAGGTACATGTAGAAGAAAATAACAGACTTGGATAGCTTTGGTTAGAGTCTGGATATTCCTAAAGAAGGTTGATTCAGGTGAGGCTGGCAGGAGCAGAAGGCCACTTACACATGAGCATTTGTGGGGCCATACACTGGGCTGTAAAACAGCTATCAGTCAAAGCCACGTGTCAAAAGTGTCAAGTTTGTTGGGTTTTTTCCTCTAAATACACGGGAAATATTTATGAGTTTTATTAATGAATGTTTATAATAATTTCAGTTGTTACTGTATTATGGTTCTGTTTCAAATGCAAAATAATTAAATAATATCCTCATCTGAACTTTCAAAAGCAACACACTTGTTCTGTAATACTACCAAACAGGAAAAGCTGCTCTGTTCTAATGAGAATTGTGTTTAGTCTTTGACCATGAGGAGGTTAGAGCCAGTTCAGTCCTAGGGCTGAGAGACAAGAAGAAGTTACATCATCTTATCTTTTGTCTCTTACGATGTCTGTGGTGGATTCCTGCTTGTCCTGTTCCTGTGATTATTTCAACAGCATTTCTGTTTTGAAAATACATGCCACAGGTAAAAACAAAAGCAGTAATAGGGAGTTTCTTTTGCATATGTGCATCTTTTTGAATTATTTTTTTTCCTCATAGGCATGGTATCACATACATACATTTTGTGGACAAAATGAACGCTTAAATAGTGTTTTCTTTTTTTAACTCCTCTGAATTGTGGTAATATTCCTGGGAATCAAGTAATTTTTAAGTCACTTCACTGATTTTTTTTATTTGAATACTGAGGAAAAATTTTTTTAATTTGCTTTAAGGTAGATCTGAGACTCTGTTTGTTCAGTCCCTCCTTCCATCCATTTTGTGGCACTGCCTTTCAGAAGAGGTTTTCATACTTTGTATTTAAATCAGTTCCAACCTTTTCTGAATACAAACAATTTGTGATAGCAGAAATGAAAGTGTATAAAATCAAATCTTTTGAAACTCAAATTTTGTACTTCTAGTAACACTAACATGAAATGCACTGTAAATAAAAGTGCAGCTGGTAAATACAGTAAATACAGTATGTTTTTCATTCACTCTAGTCGGAAATGCTGAGGGGAATGCAGAGGAAAGTAAGGAATGCTCAGGGAGAAAATCAATGTTTTTAGTTCTGCTACTTAACACAGTTGTAAGTAAAGTTGGGTGGTTTTTTCATTTGCTAGCAACTTACTGGTTTTATTTTGAAACAGTTAAAGAAATTGGAAAGTAATTAATTTGGCATCTATATATTGCATTTTCTATAAAACAAAGGAAAACCAGTGTCATTCTTTCACTGTTGAGTTCTGATCCCCAAAAATTCTGTTTATGGCCATTTAAATCCAATTCCCCACAAAGAACCCCAAAGTCCCTGACATTGTTTGACCTGAATTATGACAAGATCCAAGTTTGGGTTTGAGTATTTCAATGTGGTTTATTTTTTCTTCAGCATGGGAAGGACTTTGAAGCTATCCAGAACAACATTGCCCTGAAATACAAGAAGAAAGGCAAACCAGCAAGCATGGTGAAGAACAAGGAGCAGGTCCGGCACTTCTACTACCGCACCTGGCACAAGATCTCCAAGTACATTGACTTTGACAATGGTTAGTATACACCAAAATGGGCTTGGTGCAAGGGTTGGAGTCCTGCCTCTTGGAGATGAAGGAATAAATACTGAGGAGGAAATAAATACTGAACATGGAGTCGTAGAAGCACAGGATGGTTTGGGTTACAAGGGACCTCAAAGACCATCCCATTCCATCCCCTGCTATGGGCAAGGACACCTTCCGCTAGACCTCAGTGGTTGCTCAGTGCTCCATTCAACCTGGCTGTGGAGATCTTCAGGAATGGGGAATCCACAATGTCTCACTTCTTACTTTTGTTAGCATGGCCCTACCAAGGTTCAGGTTTTGTGAAGAACACTTCTGAAAACCCAGTGTTTGTATCGCTACTGTTCTGTGAATTCACCACGTCACAGTAAATGCAGATCCTGCTGTTAATGCTGGGGAAAAGCCAGGTTCAAGGAAATAAATGTTTTTGTATTCTCAGGAGCACACCTTCAAGGAGAACTGCCTAAACATTAGTCAGGCATGGCTCCATCAAGCAAACTGACCCAGCACCACTTTGCAATTCTTGGGGGAAAGTAGAAATAAATAAACAGTCCAATACAAGTGTAAAGGGTGACATACTTGCTTCCACTTTAAAGAAGTTTGAATTTGTACCATTGGTTCAATAACTTTAGGATTCCCAGTGCCATATTCCCCTTCCCATTCTTTTCCCCCCTTCTACAAGTGGTTTAATGAAAAAGAAATTGGGACATCAGGTACACTGCTGCTGGTGTCTTACAGCAGTAATAGTAACATATGATAATTGAGAATGGATTTTTATCAAACCCATACTAATTGGGAATGGACAAAGAGGCTTCAAGTTAGTCCGTGGGTGGCCTAATCTGAATAACAGGCTAAAGAAATGTATTTCAGAGTGACCAGATTTTATTGAGATTCAGTTCATTTGAGTTTAAGGTGTCAAAAATGTCAGTTCTCACGTTAGCTTGTTGATTAGGTAATAGTCTCCAGAGTTTTCTGGTTCTTCTGATGGTGTATTCTAAGATGCATAAATCATGGCAGTTTGTGGTGGTTGAATTTTTTTGGTTTTTGAACAACTCTTAAATATCAGCAAGAATTTGGATAGTAAATTCATCTGTACAGTTTGTGGCCATAGCCTCTCAAGTTAAAAATAACTCATCAGGGAGAAATGTATGTGGAAAGAAGCGAAAGGAATGCAAAACTAGTGTACAACACAGGCTCTTTATCACAGAAATCAACTAGGATGGAAAAGACCTTCGAGATCATCGAGTCCAACCTATGACTATATTTGTCAACTAGACCATGGCACCAAGTGCCATATCCAGTCTTTTCTTAAACACCTTCAGAGACAGTGACTCCACCACCTCCCTGGGCAGCCCATTCCAATGCTCAGTCTCTCTTTCTGTGAAGAACTTCTTCCTAGTGTCCATCCTACACCTCCCCGATGCAGCATAAGGCTGTGTCCTCTCATTCTGTGACTGGTTGCCTGGGAGAAGAGATTGACCCCGACCTGGCTACACCCTCCTGGAGTTGTACAGAGTGATGAGGTCTCCCCGAGCCTCCTTTTCGCCAGGCTAAACAACCCCAGCTCCCTCAGCTGCTCCTCACAGGGCTTGTGCTCCAGACCCTTTCACCAGCCTTGTTTCCCTTTTCTGAACGCATTTGAGCATCTCAGCGTCCTTCCTAAATTGAGGGACCCTGAACTGGACACAGCACTCAAGGTGTGGCCCAACCAGTGTGGAGTACAGGGGAAGAATCGCTGTCCTGGTCCTGGCCACACTATTCCTGATCCAGGCCAGGTGCCTTTGGTCTTCTTGGCCACGTAGACACACTGCTGGCTCATGTTGAGTCGGCTGTCAACCAGCACCCCCAGGTCCCTTTCTGCCTGGCCACTGTCCAGCCACTCTGTCCCCAGCCTGTAGTGCTGCAGGGTGTTGTGACCAAAGTGCAGGACCCAGCACTTGGTCTTGTTAAACTTCATTAAAAATTATGAGTTATTAAAAGTAGCTCATTAAGGAGAAATGGATATGGCTATAAAGAAGCTGAAGGAATGCAAAGCTAGTGTATGATACAGTCTCTTTATGAACTTGTCTGTTCCTGAGCTTAGGTTACCTAAAGGAGGACTTGAGTATCTAAACCACCTGGCATAAGGTGTATTTGTGAGTTAGTTTTTTCAAAACAAGGCAGCAGTTTAAGAGGAAGCCATTAGTATTTTATTTAGAAACCAGTGTTGCAGCGAACACATGCAAGAATTTTTAAAATGAAAAGATGTCACAGAAAAAGTTAATGTGTTTTTTGGATAATAAAAAGTTATGTATCTATATCTGTGGGGTCTAGAATCTCGTCTGAAGGAATTTAACAATCAGTGGAGTAGTTTGATTAGCTTTAGTATTAGTAGAAATATGTGTGCTTGGATTTTGAGATCAAAGAGAACTAAAGTTTTGATGAATAGACAAGAATAAATATTTTCACCTGATTTGTAAACCACAAAACTGTCCTTGCTGCCATAGATCTTTAGATCTATTAGCAGTAATGTCCACATCATGTGTGCTGATGAGAAAGGACAAAAAAAACCCCTTGCAAAGTTAAATAAAAAGTTAGCAATTCTTTCTGTAAAAATGTAGAATCTAGAATTTGCATCTTACCTCTTACGGTGTGTTTGTGTGCACAGAAAATGTTCTCTGTCTTCTGGAAAATCCAGACCTACCTCTGAATTTTCACATAGAAGAGTTCTGTATGCATTTTCTTGGGGGCATCTGGAAATTTCCGTTAGAATTTGTAAACAGTTGATACTAGAGATAGCTTTATTATGAATTACCTTTATTTTGCATATTGAGCAGTTGCATATTTGTTTAAATTCTATGGAAGCTGCTTTGTTTTCCTGTAATCTAAAAAACTCCATGAAAAGGAAGTTGGTGAAGCAATCCCATTATAGTGTTTCTTGAACCAGAACTTAGTTTTGCCTTCGATCTGATTTGTCTCATCATTGAAAATACAAATCCTTTCCTTTTCAGTGTTGAAATGAGTATCTGCAATGTAGCCGTGTGTGAGTATCTGCAACCTGCATTTCACTGACACCTTTTCTCCTTTCTAGTGTTTTCTCAAGGGCTGAAAAAATCTTCCCTGGAGCTGTATGGCTTAATCTGCTATGGGGAACTAAGGAAAAAGATCGGGGGATGTGAGTATGAATGACTCCAGATTATTTTTCCATGATGGAATCAGAAGTTAACTACCTTTGAAGTTGGCAGTGTCTAGTTCAGTTCCACTTTTGAGTTCTTGACTGTTGCTGTAATCTATGGCGTTATTTCTTCATTAAATGTATTTTTATTTTTACAGACCTCCTTAGTCTGTTGCGTTAGTCCACTTTTGATAGATTTCTTTAGTTTTATCTGTCTGCAGAATGCAGTGCGTGTGTTGCCCACAGGTGATAGGTAAATGTACATAAAGCTTAGATGATCTATTCTGTTGCTATTGAAACCTAAGCTATTAAGTGTGTGAATGATACCGTTTACACCCACAATTATCTGTACCTGTGCAGTCAAAATCTGCGATGGTGGCTTTGTCTAAATTGTTCTCTAAATGTTTCCTCACTGTACCCTGAAGATGAAAAAGCACAAATCATAACTGGAAGTAACTTTACTGCATAAGCAAGATGGGTTCTGACCTTGTGAGTGTCGGAGTCCAGTTTTGTCCATACACATCGCTGGGTGTAGATGGAGGAGTATGTGCCACAACAAGGCTCCGCTGATCCTGGCAGTTGATTAATTGCATTAGCAACATACCTGAGCTTAGGCTCACAGAACTACAGAATGGTTTGGGTTGGAGGGGACCTTAAAGCCCATCTTGTCCCAACCCCCTGCCATGGGCAGGAACACTTTCCAGTAGACCAGGTAGCTCTGACTCCCATCCAACCTGGCCTTGAACCTTTCCAGGGATGGGGCAGCCACAGCTTCTCTGGGCACCCTGTGCCAGGGCCTCCCCACACTTGTAATAAAAAATGTCTCACCTGAGTAGAGTAGAGGATTCCTACCTTACCCTATTGTCCACGCTGGGGGGATGAACCCCAAGACATGGTTCCCCTGGTCTTCATGCCTTCCAGACCAGAGAGAGCTCTGACATGACTGGCTTGGAAAGTGGGCAGTGTCATGCCCTGTATGTGCCAGTCCGTGTACATACACCTTTTTATCCATGTATTTTTTCATTTGTCCCCAGGCTTTTTGTACAGTCAGTGTTACATCATAGTGCATCTTCTACCTGTTTTGTTTCATTTGTGAGACATGGAAAACCATCAAAATACTTCCACTTTGTGAAGTCATAGTAGTCATAAAGTGAAATGGACACAAAAGCATTCATGAGTGAACATGTACAATTTCTAAAAGGATTGTGGGATTTTGGAACGGGTTTTTTTGCTATGTTATTCTCTTACCTGGGATTGTTGTTGTAACAGGTAACGAACGAGACCGTTGTGAATGTTCATACTGACTTTATTCTATTTGTTTAAAGATCTCCAGTGTGTTAATTGGAGAAGCAGTGCTTAGTTTGGAGAAGCAATTTTGAACTGTTTGATGACAAAGCAGGTGCAGAAGCAAGGCACATTGCCCTGTCAGCAGAAATCAGTATTGGTGTTTCTTTCCTGTACCCACGTTGTTTTACCAGCAGACCCTTCTTGCTATGGCTGGGAGTAAGATTTCACACAGTCACCATGGCAATGCCTGGAGCCTCTGTGCTTCCGTCTTTTTAGAACTTTGTGACTTGGTTACGTACTTCCCACTGTCACTTGGAAAATCCTTGTCTCTAAGACCAAATGTACTCAAGCTGCTAGACTCTACACCCATTTATGACAGGTCTCCTCTACAGCTGTGGAAAGCTGTTTCTTCCTCCCTCTCCCCCAACCCCTTTTTTCTTCTCTTGTGGTATTCACAGTCACAGAAATGGAGAAGACTTACTGAGAGCTACTGAGATACGAAAGCACTCCAGAAATACTTTCAGCATTGCCACAGGGAGGTTAATTGTTCAGTAAATAGATCTGGGCCTAACGATCATACAAATCAAGTTACCAAAATGTCCATTTAAAAACATGCTCTATAATGCATAGAAGAAAGTGAGGGTTGCACGTGTATTTTATTATTTTTATTTACTTTTTTGTTGTGTTAAGCACTAGGATGCTCTTTCATTCTGCCTTCCTGCCTTGCTGAGCAGGAAGAAGCTCTACGTTTTAATACCCCAGTATCAGATTAAAGCCCAGTGTTCAAAGATGGCTGTAGTACCTAAACTAGGGTCATTTAATCCACGTGTAAAAAGTAATTTTTCTGGCAAGGATAATGTAAAGCTTGCATGTTACGAAAATACACATTTTCCAGAAAGTATGTTACAGCACATTTACGCATGTTAATCCTGTGTGAGAATAGAATGTAATAGATTTGAAAGCCCAACTGGACAGAGAAAAGGCCATGGGTTTAGCACTGTAAATCCTAATTCACTGTGTTATCTCATTTCCTGAAAAGGTATGGATGACAAGAACGCAGCTAAACTCAATGAGCTCATTCAGGCCGGGTAAGTAAGAACTTGCTCCTGAAACTCATGAAACTGTGTTGTTCAGCCACTTGACTGTTGTATCGATCATCCAAAGTCTGGGGCATTTCTTAAGTTTTGAGAGCTGAAGTTTGATGTTTTCCGTTCTTAGTTTGTTTTATATTAGGATTTTTCTCCCCTTTTCCATGAAGCCATTAATTGTTAATAGTAAGAAATGATGGGTGAAGTTTAATAAAATAATTAAATGGGAATTTGTTACAGAAGCTACAGCACTTAACTATGTGGATTCACACAGGGAAATCATAGAATTATTTAGGTTGGAATCCAAGATCATCAAGTCCAACCATTACCTCAGCCCTGCCACCACTAACTCCTGTCCCCAAGTGCCACATCCATTGGTTTTTTAAATCTCTACAGGGGTGGTCACTCCACCACTGCCCTGGGCAGCCTGTTCCACTTCCCGAGCACACTTCAGTGCAGAAATTTTCCCAATATCCACTCTAAACCTGCCCTGATGCAACTTGAGCCTGTTTCCCCTTGTCCTGTCCCTTGTTCCTAGAGAGCAGAGCCCAACCCCCACCTGGCTGCCCCCTTCTGTCACGGAGTTGTGGAGAGTGAGAAGGTTCCCCCTGAGCCTCCTTTTCTCTAGACTGAGCCCCCCCAGCTCCCTCAGCTTCTCCTCATCAGAACTCCAGCACCATTCTCTTCTCTGGACGCACTCCAGCCCCTCAGTGTCCTTGCAGTGGGGGTTCGTCTCCAAACCATTCTGCCTCAGCAGGGCCCATGAGTCCTGACTTTCAGACCTGAAATGACCCTTCATCACACTGGAGGCCTCAGCCCTCCATTCACTTTTGCATCTCCTTGACATCAAGAATGAGCATGCTCTTTCACTTCAAGAGAGAGTTTGGGAGTTGTGGGTTCCGTCTGTGAGCCGAGGTACTCCTAGAATGCCGGAGGAGTTACAAGTTGCGCATTATTAGAAATGAGGGCATACCTGATGTATTTCTGCATAAATTTTTCCAAAGTAATTCAGCTTTTAGAATTTATGTGTTTTAAAATGAAATCTCTTTCAAAGGAAAAGGCATGTGATGACTTAGGAGGCATTGGTTTGTCCTTAATCCTATCTTTAAAAATGATTTGAAAAAGCATTATTTTCCGTCTGATACAGGTGCATTTTTACCTTTTGCGTTCTTGCTTAGAGGGTGTTCACTGTAGCAGACAAGTGATTGATGAAGTAAACTTGACTGGAGACAGGAGAAGTTTTCCCCCTCAGCGGCTGCAGTCTTTTGACCTGGACGCATGTAATACGGATAGTATTACACAGGTGATAGTGTACCTTTCTTGTGTTCTCAAACGGAGTTTCCAGATCAGTTTCTTAGGAGTTGAAGAACCTTTTTTCTTGTCTCCTGGGAGATGCTGTTTGTGTGGTGTGCTTGTGTTGCTGGTCTTGAACGTGATGCTTGAATCACTTGTTCATTCTTCTGTTAACTGCAAGGTTTTAAATTAAAAGAGAAATTCCATTTGGTTTGGGTTTTGTACAGTTAGGAAAATATGACCAGTATGTTTAACAGAATTATTCTTAAAGCAAATGACTTCTTTAAATTTGAGTTAAAGTGGGCCTGGGATGAGCCTTTGTCTGTAGTTCCCTGAATATCTCTGTAGTTCAGAATATCAGCAGTTGGTTTAGTCACTCTGTGCTATAATAGAGAGCCTTTCTAATAATGGGTCATCCAAACAAACTGAAACATAACAAACAACCCTGATGACATTTAGTGAGCTGTAGCATCAGTCTATCACTTTGCATGATTCAGGCTTTAGTTCTTCTAATTAATGGTTAATGAGGGCTAGTGATTTCTGTGAAGTCTAGGTGTTTACTCCATAAAAGCCAGTCTTGTAACACACCATTTTGGGAACAGGAGTCTTTGCATTTGAAAGTATTCATGCTAATCTTCCATGCCAAAATTACAGTGTACATAACATTCACCAGTTCACAATTAGTTGCTTTTGCATAGGCTTTTTGTCTACATATGGGAGACCCATCTCTGCTTCCCTTTTTTCTCCTGCATCCCTTACCCCATTTGGTGGTGAACCTCATCAGTTGAAGAAGAGCAAACTGTGTCTTCATTGCCACCTGGATGTCTGCACCACCTGCACATGCAGGGCACCTCATAGCTCCCAGAAGCAAACACACTGCATATACCTCAGTTGGTTCAACTTCCCACCTTGCTCAGGGATGGTACAGTTCCATGATCCTCTTCCCTATTTGTAATCAGTTCTTCCTCCAGTTCCTAACGTGTTCCTTTCAAGTGTGGCACTCCTCTTCTGAATGCAGTGCACTTTGTAAGGCTTGTCACTGAGGAAAGCTGTGAAAGTGAATCCAAAGTGATTAAAAATGGGGAATGTGAACGTGTATTATTCTGAAGATCTGCTCCTTAAGTAGGTAAACATTTTCCTCATTTAATTGGTAAGAAAAGTCAAGAAAGGACAAGGTTGTGAGGAGCTACCTGGCAATTTATTTGCAGAACGACTCGAGACCCTGGAGTTACATGCTCTAATTCAGTGCTTGTTTTGCATCTCTGGTTTCTGTACTAACTTCATGGAGTATGGAAGAACAAATGACCCTGTGAGGGACTCATAAGAAAACCATACTTAGAAGCTTCCTAGTTGAGCTTATAACCCAGGTCATGGATACTAAGGAGTGCCTGAGAACTCCAATCAGCTGACTCTGGCAAGTACTGGCAAAGTCTGTGTGACACATCCCTGTTTGGCTGTTGGAGTTACGGCTGTTCACTGTTACACATCTCTGTACTTGTCTTCAGAATGTCAGTAACAGGCAAGTGAGGCTAGACAACAGCAAGTGGTACAGGCGGTGTTGAATAAATGGGGAATCTTGCAGAAAATAGATCAAAGTTTACATCTTTATAAATGCAAGGGGGAGCTAAGAATTATTCTGTCAGCTTCTGTAACTGTTCTGAGTAGTTCACCATGCTCAGGTTAACACTGGCCTGCTCCAGCTGCTGAAAGACAGGACCACTCTCTGTCTAGTCCTTTGTGCTAAGGTTTTTATTACAGCATTTTAATTTTACTACACATTTATTATGTCATTGTATTCTGTGATTAGGATGTATATCAAGAAAAAAAGGTTTATGGTGGTGTAGCAGAACTGCTTAGTAACTAATTTAAATAAACTGAAGCTTTTTTGTTTTGTTTCATTTTTAGGAGGGAAACATTTTTACTTAACTTAGGTTTTGCAACACTCTTACATTTAATGAAAAAGTACATATGAATGAATACAAATATTTTCTTGATCTCTTTGTAAATATGTAGGAATTTTGGGTAAGAATAAAAAAACCCCAAACCACAAGAAACATCTAATTCAAGAAATATTATAACTGTGCATCGTCTGGTAGTGTATTACGCCCCAACCTGAGGGGCTCTTTAGAGCACAAGTTAAGAAAGACAGAAACCATTAACAGGCATTAAATGCTCTGTCTGGTTCAGGTTCTGAATGTACTTTGTGTGGGATAGGAGTGATTCTTCACTGCCTTTTCCAGTTCCTTGGGAAAGTTCTTTGGCATGCTGAGGGGGAATCTGTAACTCTCTAAAAATTTTGATCATAATATAGCAGTTCATACTGAAAAAAAGAATATATAAACCAAAGCATTTTAAGTAGGCAGGTTATGTTCTTGGTGTCAAGTCAGACTGGTAATTCTGAATGCATAGTCAGTAGAGTGACTGTTTTTGAGACTTACCCTTTTCTGCATTTGGAGGCATCCAGGATTTAGGTAACAGAAGAAAACAAAAGAAAATTTTGAAACTAAGAATAGTTCTGTTGCAGACTGACTCCTTTACTTTACTGACTCCCTTAAATTTGTAGAAATAGTCTTTTTCCAGCCTCCAAGCCGGGGATTTCAATTAGAAAATTACGGTGTCTAAATATATCTACTTTTATATTAGTTTGATTATAAGTTATTCTTTAGACTCTGTCCTAGATTGCTTGAAGCTAATCATACTTAATGGAAAAGGGAATTAGGGGAAGCAGAACACCTGAATGTGGGCAGCTGGGATATTCTAAAGCATGCATGAGGGAACCATGAAAATAGCATTGATCGCTGTAGTTGTGGAAGAGTGCTGTAGTGGCAGGGTGAAAACTTGCATGGAAAGTCTGTAATGTTTTGTCACATGTATGTGTGCTCTCTGTTTCTTCCTTTACCAAATGGTGTACTTTGCTTGCTGCCTTCTGAACTGTGCCGTTTCCCCTCACGCTCAGGGAATGCAGTAGTTCCTGCTTCTCCCTATAGGTACCAGCAGGTTTGCGGTTACTTGGTTTCCTCCAGTGTGATTTTCCTCCTAGTGTTTTGTTTTGTATGTTTGTTTTTTCAAATAATATCTTTTCCATAATAGATTTACATTTTTCACGCTTCTTTTCTGGCTATTGTCTTAGTTTTTGGTTGGGTGGGTCGTTTTTTTCTTACCCCTCTGTCCTTTAAGTATAGACAGAGATGGAGTCAGGAGTTTGTGATGCCGATCCATGTGCATTTATAAGCTGCTCTGTGGTAACAGATGGGGGGTATCTGCAGCCCAAGGTCCACCTGCACAGGTGGCAGACAAATTGAGCAGGAGCAACTACCAGGAAGCCTGACTCAACAATAAATGCTTTGTGACCAACTAGCTGGGCTCTTGAACAGAAATAGCAAATGCAAAAAATGAACAACAGCACCTTTCTTCTTTCTTCTTTTTCTTAGATCAATTAGATCGGTTGTTTTAGGCAGATCAAACCTTCTGGGCCTTCTGAGCAGCCAGGCCCTTGTTTCAGTCACCTTCCACTCATGTGAAGAAACAATATCCACAAAACTGATTGGTTTATATAGTCATATCAGTTAATATAACAAATATGTTTCTCTCCCCAAACCCCTTCTTACTTGTACTGTTACACTGTCAAGGTAATAATTATGATGAGGATAATAATAATGCTATTTCTGACTCTTCACTCACATGCTTCAAGGGCGCGTTGGATAATAAAGAATTGCATTAGCTAAAATCAAGGAGGAGAGTCTCAGCTTGCACAAGTAGTCAGAAGAATTTGCTGTATTAAAACAATTACAAATTACAATTAAAAATAGGGAAGAGGATCACTGTACAAAATGCTGATTTTCTGATAAAATCATGTCTACACTTTAATATAAGGGTACGTACAAGAGGATACGGAGTCTCATGCTAAGGCTGACATGCCCAGGAGAAGGTTTTACCTTTCATCCTTACCTTAACTTACTGTTTAGATACCCACAATGGTTTCTGTGTCCTTCTCTAAGAGTCTTTACACTGGCAGAGACTGACAGAGACTTTATACCATTGGACTTGGTGGGACCAACTGTCTTCAAACAATTGTTTCCAAGAATTAAGTTGAAAGGAAATCTGCCCTTCCAGCCCAGGGATATTCCAAATCTAGAGAAGTTCACAGTTCAGTAACTGAAACTTTTGAGTTGCTCACCCCATCAGCTCCGTCTTCTCAGGTCTCGCTTCACTTCTGCTGCCCTTTTGCAAATTTTCCTCTTAGCACTGTAGACAGCTGCTCTTCCTGCATGATGATGTTTTATTTACAGCATAGGAATATTCTCTATAATTTATTTCATTTTACTGCAAGGACTTGTGTTCAATCCTGCTGCTTCTATGCTAGCTGATCCTTAATGCTTCAAGTATTAGGTAGTAGTACTGTGACTGGTAATTTGATTTGGCTTAATGGATGCCTTTTAAGTCCCTAAAAACAAAACAGGACTGATGGAGTGAAGAAATCAAGTAGTTTCACTGTGTGAAAGCAAAAATTACTTTTTAAGGGTGTTTGAAACTGCTAAAGTGATACCAAAGCTAAACCAGTGAAATCATACTGTAAAAAGTTACTTTGTTCAGGTTTCTGCACAAGCTCTTAGACCTCTTAGACTCTGCAAAAACTTCAGACTCCTTCTCATTAAGAGTCATGAGTACAAAGGGAAGACTAACGCAAAACAAGTTGTCTTTTATGAAGTTGTCTGTGAGCATGCTCTTCAACCAAAGTAACATAATCCTGGTCCACTTATAAAACAGAGTATGTCCCTCCCTGAGCAGACAGCCAAGTGTTTCATGAAAGTCTGGAAGAGGAGAGTCACAAGAGTAGCACTTCCACAATGAAAAGTAAGGTGGTAGGAAAGACTGAATGCTCTGTGAACCTGCACTGCAAACCCTTACATTTCTGTTCATTCCTGCAGCTATGAGGGTGTTTGGCTCTGTGTCCCTGATCACAGAATCATAGAATAAGCTGAGTTGGAAGGGATAAGGATCATCAAGTCCGACTCCTGGCCCTGCCACAGCACCATCCCCAAGAGTCACACTGTGCCTGAGAGCATTGTCCTAATGCTTCTTGATCTCTGTCAGACTTTGTGCTGTGACCACTTCCCTGGGGAGCCTGTTCCAGTGCCTCAGCACTCTGGGGGAAGAAGCTTTTTCTAATATCCAGCCTAAGCCTGCCCTGACACAACTTCAGGCCATTCCCTCGGGTCCTGTCACCAGCACAGAGAAGAAATCAGTGTCTGCCCCTTCTCTGCCCTTCATGAGGAAGTTGTATCTCCCCTCAGTCTCCTGTTCTCCAGGCTCAGCCAACCAAGTGCCCTCAGCCGCTCCTCATACAGCTTCCCCTCGAGACCCTTCACCATTTTCGTTGCCCTCCTTTGGACACTCTCTAATAGTTTAATACCTTTCTTATATTGTGGTGACCAAAACTTCACACAATACTCAAGGTGAGGCCACCCCAGTGCAAAGCAGAGCAGGAAAAGCCCTTCCCTGGCCCAGCCAGTGATGCTGGGCCTGGTGCCCCCAGGACAGGGATGTCCCTCCTGGCTGCAGGGCACTGCTGACTCAGATCCAGCTGGCCATCGACCAGGACCCCCAGGTCCCTTCCTGTAGCACTCCTCTCCAGCATCTCATTCCCCAGTCTGTCCATACATCCAGGGTTGCCCCATCCCAGGTGCAGAATATCCAGCACTTTCCCTTGTTGAACTTCATTGGTGATTGCTCATTTGTCAAGCTCTCTCTGCAGAACCTCCCTGCCTTCGAGAGAGTCAGCAGCTTCTCCTGATTTTGTATCATCTGCAGACTTGTTTAGTGTCCCTTCCAGTCCTGTGTCCAAGTCATGTATGAAGATGTTGAAGAGCACAGGGCCTAAGATGGATAGGTCTGTATTCACACACTGTTGTTACTGGTTCCTTCTCTTTCCGTGCATCCAGGGCTACGACTGTTCGTTACAAAGGCAGAAACCTGCGTATCAAAGCTCCCATGTGCAGGGCTTTGAAGAAACTCTGTGATCCAGACGGTGAGTAAAAGATGCTGGAACATGAGGGTGTTCTAGAAGATAGCTGGAAGCATAGAAAGTGAGCAGGCTTGTTCTGGTGTGTCCGTCACTGGCAGGGAAATTTGGGCTGTTGCATGTCTGTCCTGGGCACAGTATTGTCTGTCGTGGCCTGATTGCTTGTATAACCCCAGTAACTTCAGGACCCACCCAGTTTTCTTACTAGCTAAGATGAAAAGGAAATAACCACACCAGACCAGTTCACTGCTGCTTTATACATTGTGCTTTCACTGTATGTGAAGGTTAGTCCCTTGTGCCAGTGAATCAGCAGCTCTATAGTGTTTAGCATTGAACATTCTCAATTTTTTTTATGTTCTGCCATTCAGCTATGTGTGATTTCGTTTTGGTTTTTTTTTTTCTTCCTCGTTCCCAAGTAAGTAGAATCAGGCTGTTCAAAGATCTGAAATACTGTACTTGCTCAGAGTTTCCAGACATCTGATTTTTGACACTGCTTGCTCAACTGGAATCCCCAGTACCACTGCAGTGTCCAAGGATAAGAACATATTGGAACAAAGGGTAATTAAGGAAGCAGGCTCCACTGGTGACTGAGCTGCCCGAGTTGTCTGTAGGTGATGCTGGTGTCTGATCTTTTGTATTGTGTAACTGAGCATACAGTGTTGTGACTGAGTTGTCCTTGCTTTGACCCATTTTGCTTAATCTCCATTCAGGTGTGAGTGATGAAGAGGACCAAAAGCCAGTACGACTTCCTCTCAAGGTCCCTGTGGAGTTGCAGCCACGGAATAACCATGCATGGGCTCGAGTACAGAGTCTTGCCCAGAACCCACGGCTCAGGTAATGGAGAACTGATTGTGGTGCTCAGAATCGGGGAACAGATGAGCAGCATCCTAGCCCCTTCCTCTTTCTTCATGGTTCTGCCAGTTGGGCAGTTCGTCCTTGGTAATGCAGTTGGCCTAAGTGTACTTAGTCTGAAACCTTTGTCCAGCCAGAGTGCATGGTTTGTAAACATGAGTTATCACATGGGAAAATTAGATTACCCCTGTCCTTTGTATCTTTTGAGTAATGAAGGAGCTACTAGCTTTGGACATGAGTATACTTTGTGCCACTTAAAGTCAGAGCAGAGTGCAAGTAAAATGGAGATAGTAACATTGGTTCTACTAAAATTTGTATTTAATGTACCATAGAGAAGAGGGAAGATACACAGTGGTCAGAGGTGCCTGCACAAGGCTCTGGACATTTCACCTGCACCCAGTGATTAAAGCAGCATGGAAGGTGTTTGTAGCTTCTCCCTTGCAAAACGTCGTTGGTGCAGCTGTTCAGTGTCACCAGTGGCTGTTCATCCTGGTACTTACATCTAGTCAACAACTTGGGGCAGCAAACACGAGGCCTCTGTAATGTTGAGTGTTGTTTCAAATGCAGCACTTCAGTGTAGTGACCAAAGAGCTTGATAAAAAATCCATTCTCTTCTCTGCATTAGGTTTATTTAGTAAAATGCTTTCAAAAAGTAAATGTTTAACAGTCTTTTGTGGCCCCTTTTCTCTTCCTTTCTGTACTTTACGTGGTAGCTTTGTGCCTTGCCTGCACTTTTGCAGTTCAGCTAAGTCCTGCCATCTCTTCCTCTCTTCTTCCATCTGGAAAAAACTAGTTTCTTGAATCATGGCAGTCAGGTTTATGTGACAGGCTTTTAGAATCTGTGAGTTGTCACAGTTGTGAGTTAACCTAGATTTTAAAGTTGGGGGATAACATATGTTTTTGGTTTTGTTGTGTTTTTATTTCTTAGAGCTTGGGAGTGTTCTTTGTGCTGGCATTACAGAATGCCAGTTTATTCCTTAATTCCCCTTCTAGAATTGAGACTAGGACTTGGAGCTCCTGCTGACAGTTGTTCTCTGTTTCCTTGCTTTGTTTCTCTTGTGTACAGGATGATTGTGGAGTTACATCGGAAGGTCTCCAGCCTCCTTGAATTCCTGAAGCAGAAGTGGGCTCTCCATGAAGTGCGAGTTGTATCCTTTTCCTACTTGGTCTGTGCCCTGTGCTGTGTCCTGGGAACAATTCTCTTCCTACTCCAGGTTCAGTTTTGCATTGGAAAAGTGAATCTACTTCATAAATGTACCAGTCCCTGCTTAGTAAAGGTAGAGGTAAAGTCTCAGCCACACTAATGGAAGCTTCTCTGATGTTCTGCTTTTACCTCAGCTCCTCTGTTAGGATCCTGTAAAAGCTAGTTAGGAATAAATGAAGCTCCTGGCTTTATTTCATTTCCTCAAACAGTGCTCTTAGTCTGGTTCATTGTCAGTGGGTGACCCCCATACAGCCTGGATAATAACTGACAATTCTGTTTCCAGTTTCAGCAAAGAGATTAAGGACAGATCTTTGCACTTCGTGCAGTTTCACCAGTGAAGGCTAAAGCTTCTTGTTGAGGTAGCTGCTGCTACCTGCAATGTATCTCTGCACTGTCTGAGCCATGCAGTGCTCAGGGTGTCCTTGCCTCTGAACTTCGATCCATGCAGTAGAAGGATTTGTGAGTTAACAGCTGTTCTGTTCTGAACCCAGTCCTTCTGACTTGCAGGTTTTATCATCTTCTTGGGCCTTTAATTCAGACTTTTATGTTTAATTTGTGAGCCTGGAAGAAGCAGCAGCATAGCACTTGAAACTCTGAAGGATGTCAGAGCGTGCAAGGTGGAGTTTGCTGCACTCAAGAGAGGCTGCTTTGCTGTGCAGTGTTGGAGGTTTTGCTTGGTTTTGTTGGGGTTTGTTGATTGAGATTTTTTTTTTTACAATTACAGTGATGTGTGAGCAGAGAGAAGTAATTTTGTTTGGAATGGGTATTTATTTTATTACCACAAAGAACCTAATTTCTGATTATAGTGTCTTCACTATAATCTCTGCTGAATGGAGAACATGTCCTTCATCTCTAGGGGGTTTCTTTTATGTTTTTTTTAGACTTGCAAAATAGGCTCCCAGGTGCTTTTATTGGAAGGGGCAGATGACTGTTATATTCTTTGACACATCTTTTTTAGCGTAAAACACTAGAAGAACAGCAACTTCAAGACTCCAGAGACTCAGAAACAAGAGGCAGCTTCTCAGAGGAGAAAGTGATGCTCCATCTTTTTCCAGGGGAGAATTGTACCCTCACTCCACTGCCTGGGGTAGCCAGAGTGGTCCACTCCAAGGCTTTCTGTACTGTGCATTGGCAGGAAACGGGCAAATGCAAACAGAACACAAAAGACTCTCACTTACTCCCCCCCGCCCAAATCCTCGGCATACAGAGTGGTCAGGGGACAGCAAGGGGACAGCTGAAGTACCTGCGGGGAACAGAAGGTAAGGGTGTGGGAAGGGCAGAGAGCACTACAGAGCCCAGCAGAACCTTGCAGCCTACAGCTGAAGTTTCTGCAAGCACTGAAGATGGTGCCCCAGAGCCTGTCCTGGTGGAAGGAACAGCCTCAAATCTTGGCATCACTAATTCCCTCCAGAAACCACCTTCTGGACTTCAGGATCCAGGAGGGCATCAGGAAAAGCTGAGCTCGGTGGCCCCCTGCGTGGACGGCAGGGAGGCCCTGGCTGGTGAACAGGCAGCTGTGCTGCCCTCGTGCAGCACGGCGTGCACTTGCAGCAGGATCCCTGATGTGGAGGAGCTCTCTCTGCTCGATCCATTCCCACGGTACATGAAGTCCTGCCAGGACCTAATCGTCCCAGAGAAATGTTCTTGCACAGACAAACTGCATGGGAAAGACTCTTCTTCACCAGCTGGTAATGCTTCTCCAGTGGCTTTTCCAAGCAGGAGGAGTGCAGAGACCTCTGACTCCTGTTCCCAGCTACTGAGAGGTGGTGTGGCTTCCCCCAGCAGCAGCAGATGTGAAACTCAGGCCGGCCACAGCCAGGGCCAGCAGCTCGATGCTTGTACCAAGGATATCACGGATGCAGTAATGGAGGATTGTCAAGAGAAGCTGGGCTCCTTGTTTCCACCTCCACCTCAGGGACAATCCAGTACAAAGTCTCTCAAGGATGACCCAAGCCGGCTCTCCCAACAGGTTAGAGAAGAAGGATGGAGTCTGCGAACCTCTGAGAGCCTTACGCTGGCTGAAGTCTACCTCATGATGGGCAAACCGAACAAGCTGCAGCTGGAGTATGACTGGTTGGCTGTCTTGGAGCCAGAAACCCAGGATGCTAGAGAGCGAACATCTGAGTCAAGTGCTGTCCCTGCATGTCCTACCTTTCACAAGCAGAGACTCCTGAACTGCCTTCTGAAACTCATCTCTACTGAAGTCAATCCCAAACCAGTAAGTAGCTCTTGTTTGTGCTCCAGATACTAAACTCTAGTTTGATTTGGGGAATAATTGCCCAGTTACGTATTCACAATAAGTCAATAACTAGCCATGGCAAGATGTTCGGAGATTCCTGTGTTTAAATAATACAAAAACCACAACACAAAAACAGCTGGCTACGGAGTGGACTTTGCTTCAATATACTTTTTACACTGCCTTTTTAGCTTCTGGTTTGCTGTGAATCTCACTGGTGTTCCAGTGAACATTTAATGTGACTACTGGAAAGATCAGTTGTGAGGTGAGATGCCTTCTGTTCTCTCTCAGACTCACAGAACCCTGGAACAGCCCAGGTTGGAAAGGGCCTTGGAAAATTATCTGATCCAGCCTTTCATGGGAAATGGAGCCTGGATGAGATTAATATTCCACATGAAAACTGCACTGATTTTCAGTCTTTATGTAGTTCAAATTACACTAAGTGTGAGAGTGAAAAGAACGTATTTCTTAGGAAGAGCAGAGTCATTAGAATGCCTGCCACAGCTGATTTGTGTAAAATTTCCCAGACTCCAGGACAGCTGTTAAGGAGTCCCAGAAAAATACCTCCCTGCTTAGGCAGACCTTAGGGAATGAACTTGCTTTCCTTCTTGTGCTTTGTAACCTGTATTTAAGATCTTCCCCAGTGGTACCTGGGCTGCTAATTCCACCTGGTGCAGCCAATTGAAACTTAGTAAAACATCTTTTAAAAAGACACAGAGTTCAGCAGATCTGCTCAAATGCCTCTGGTAGATAGGATGAGCTAAAGATTCTGTTCCACCCAGGATGCAAATGTATCACTGTTCCCAAACAGAGAGTTCTTTGATCCTTCTTTGTTGGTGATTTAGCCCCCTTCAAAGTTCCTTTTGATTCTGATTCTACAGACATAGAAAGAAGGATTTTATAAATTTAAACCCATCTTTGTTCAGATGCAGCTCCAGATACAGACTTTGTTTAAACTGCAAAGGCTTTTGGTGTGACATTTCACAAATCTGGGACACTTTCTCCTCTTTGGCATCTACTTTTACTTCTGGTGACACAGGTGACAGCTAGGCATGACGTGATGAAATAAACTATAATGAAGGGCATCCCTGAGACGTGGGGGAAGAGGAATTGAAGAGGGGAGAAACCAGTAGTTAAGATTTGCATGTGTTTTCCTGTCACTTTCACACTCTTGCTGTCTTAATCAAAGTAGCATAGTACTGCTGAACAGTAAAGGAGCTCTTTAAAGATATGTACCATATTATACATTCCAGCAAAAAGAAGGAACACAGCCTTCCATTTGTCAAATAACACTTTATTCTCACTGGTTTTCAGAAAAACATGTACTCTCCTTGCAGCATGAATGTTGTGGCACTGATATTGCAGAGGCCAGGAAGATATTCACTGCCTCACTGAAAGCATTGTGGATATCCTGAAAGTTGCATTTCATCAAATAATGACAGGAACCATAATATTTTTGCCACAGGGTATTTTAAGAGGAAGGACTGATTGTGTGCATGCTTACTGTTTTCTCCAGATAATCTGTAACAGCCAAAGCAGCCAGCTGTGCTGTGGTTTATTCCTTAAATGAAAATCATCAGCATAAAACAAACTGCAAAGTGGCATTGCGTTTGAGCAGGGGGTATAATTTTAAGCCTGTGATTACACACAGATTCCTTAAAAAGGGAGGGTTTTCTAGAAAACAGTTTAAACAACTTAATGAAACCAACTGGATAGGCCTGGAAAATTACTGAAGTGCTTGTGTCTCTTGTTAGTGCTGTGTTACAGTGTGAAAGAGAAGGGAAGGGAAAAAATTCAAAACTCTACTTGATTAGAATTAAGAGAGAATTAAAATGTTTTTGTCCAGATACATTTCCCACCAGAGCAGCCCTCTGGATGGAGTTTATGCAAAATAGTTTTTCACTGATTTAAAACCAACACCTTTTTTTTCTCTCTCTTCCTATCCCATGGTGATCCAGCACATTGTGTGAAGCTTGTTGACTGTTAAGCCAATTGTAACATAAATTAATATATTGAATTGGTGACATCCAACACTGCTAAATGGGCAGGAAGGGAATTTCAGCTGCCCCTCACCCCCACTAGGAGGTATTCCTTAGAGTACTTTAAGGTATTTTAGTACGTCAGATTTTAATTTTAAGGCTTCCTGAGTACAGCGAGTTTCACAAGACATTTGTTGTACCAGCACACAATGTTCATTGAATGTGTGTTTTCAGACACCCGAGATGAGCTCCATTGCCACGTCACCTATAAAGCCTGCTCAGGAGGAGCAGTCCCTGACGCCCCCGGGAAAGGTGATTGCCATCAACGCCAGGAGCCCAGGCTGCGCACGGAGTCAGGCTGCCCTTCGCAACAAGGCCTTTTCTCCTGGTGCTGCTTCCAGCTCCTCAGGTGAGTATTCCTAAAGATTCACTTGATGAAATCAACTTACTAATACCTCACACCTTGCCAAGAACTTCCCAGTGATGGAACACTGGAAGGAGGAGTGCTCTTACTCTTGGGAACTTCACTGTCTGAGAACATTGGTGTGTGTTAATTTGCTTTAGGATTGTCCTAAATCCAGTGCTGCTTTGAATCTTGAATAACAATGCACATCAATAATGCAGTTCACAATCCAAAAAAACTCACCTGAGTCGCTCTTAGAGAAGATGCTTGGTTGTTTGGGAGCTGTGTCACGGTTTAACCCCAGCCAGCACCTCTGCCCCATGCAGCTGCTCAGTCACTCCCTTCTGGTGGGATGGGGGAGAACTGAAAGAGTAAAAGTGAGAGAACTCGTGGGTTGAAATAAAAACAGTTTATTAGGGAAGACAAAAGCCATGCATGCAAAGCAGAACAAGGAATTCATTCCCCGCTTCGCCTTGGCAGGCACGTGTTCAGCCATCCCCAAGGCAGCAGGGCTCTGTCATATGTAGCAGTAACTTGGGAAGGCAGACGCCCTCACTCTGAATGTCCACCCCTTCCTCCTTCTTCCCCCAGCTCTGTACACTAAGCATGACCCCCCATGGTCTGGGATGTCACTGTGGTCAGCTGGGGTCAGCTGTCCTGGCTGTGTCCCCTCCCAGTTCCCCGTGCATCCCCAGCCCCCTCACTGGCAGTCTGGGGTGAGGAGCAGCAAAGGCACTGGCCTGTGTAAGCCCTGCTCAGGAGTAACTAAAGCATCCCTGAGCTATGAACACTGTTTGCAGCACAAGTCCAAAACTGCCGCGTACCGGCCACTGAGGAAAATTAACCCCTTCCCAGCCTGAACCAGCACAAGCTGACTGGCACAGGGTGTGAGATCTGAAGAGAGTATCAGCTTACAAAAGAGGCGAGTAAATGCACGGTGTAAAATGTGTTGATAAATAATTACTGAAAATTTTCTGTGCCATCCTGCCACTATAGATTTAGATTAGATATTATGAAGAAATTCTTCCCTGTGAGGGTGGGGAGGCCCTGGCACAGGTTGCCCAGAGAAGCTGTGGCTGCCCCCGGATCCCTGGAAGTGTCCGAGGCCAGGTTGGATGGTGCTTGGAGCACCCTGGGATAGTGGAAGGCATCCCTGCCCATGGCAGGAGGTGGAATGGGATGAGCTTGAAGGTCCCTTCCAATCCAAACCAGTCATGTGAATTCTATGATTTTAAGGTAGAGAATGATTCTGAATTGCCTTTAATAGGAGGTACAGCTGCTGTAACCTGTGAGCCCCAGCCATGCAGGCCAAGAACTTCAGTTCTGTGCTTTGGCCCAGTTGCATTTGCCACCAAATGTTTATGGTTTTGGGAAAGTCTGTGATGGTGTTGGGGTTACTGGGACCAGTTGTGATTCTTAGGCAGTCCTTTTCACACCCCTGCTCTGAGAAGCAGTGAACCCAGGAGCAGGTTAATTGGTGGTGTAAAGCACCTATGTGGAGAGAGGCACAATTTGGGTACCTTTGAGTGACAGGCTAACAGTGCTGGCTTTCATCCGAGCTGGCTGCCTGCAGAGTGGGCACAGCACAGGAGAATCCTGCTGTATTTTTTTAAACTTAAGCGTAAATGGGGAAGTTTTACTCAGACAAGCTACCATTATTTCATTGTGCCATATGTATTTTGAAGACAGTCCATCTTTGGGAAGGTAAATTGATCCCCACTACATCACCAGATTCATTTTACTGGGGTTGCACTTTGAATTACTATAGGGAAAGCAGGGGTGGGGACACTGTAAAATGGCTCTGTGTTTGTATTATCTCCCCCTACACAAGAAATGATGGATGTAGTTTATTTACTGGGATAGGACCTCAAGTATGCCTACAAGCTGAACAGATAAACTGATTATCACGGTCTATATGGGACTGAAATCAGGGCTTCAATTCTAGTTTCTTAAGTAGTGTAAAACTACTTTTAATCCCCTACTTCCAAGAATTCCGAAGCAAATGAATGTTAGTGGTATTCATAGCAGGTAAATACGGTCAGTTTGCAGGTGGGACAGCTGAAATATGGAGAGATTCCTGATTTTGAAAAGAGCTGGTGACAGAGCCAGAATCCTTAAGTCTCAGCTCTCTTTATGATCCTTCAGTTATTAAAGTTATTTCCTTTTTGTTTTCACTTTATTTCATTTAAATTGCTGTTAAAATCTTCTAGGTTTGAGAAACCTCCCTAGACCTCTCTTGGTGGCTAATCCTTCCAGCTGTGGGAGCACTGAGGCCGACAGTGGGCTGTTTGCAGTCCCTACAACCCTGCCCCCCAACAGCCGCCATGGGAAGCTGTTCCTGCCCAGCAAGGAAGCAGAGCTGACCTTCCGGCAGCACCTGGACACCATCAGTGTAAGTGAGACGACTGAACAGAAAATGCAGCATGGTGTGCATGAGCCAGCTTCTGGGAGGTATCACAGGAATTCTGAATTCATCAGAAAGTATGGGCTGCCCTGTGAAGCAGTGCTTCTTATGATGCGCCAGTTTAAAATTGCATTAACTGACATGAGTCAGATTTTGACTGTGTAACTGTGCCTTGAAGTGACATCACCTGTTCAGGTCATTCAGGTAATTCAAATCCGAACGCCATCACACAGCCCAATGAAACTGATTCGCTGTCCAATTAAGTTGCTCCAGCAAATATATGTGCCAGGTTTAGCAAAAACTGATCCCCTTCTGATGTGTAGCTAATTTTAACACAGCCTCATTGCTGTATTTAAGTCAAATTCTATTTTTTATGTACACAATCTCAGGAAGAATTTAGTAGGAAGCTGCACTAGTGAAATGGCTTTTTTGGGACAAAGCTTTATCTCCATAAAAAAAGAAGAAAAAATACATTCTTGGTGGAAAATATTCTGACTCTAGCAGAAAGGATATTGTGCTGTCTGAAATAAAACACAGTATTTTAGTTAACTCTTAATTCAACTTTATTGAAAATAAGAATTCGGGGGGTATAATTTATTCTGTGTCTGGATGCCTAAAATACTTGTAATGCATTTCCTGTTGTTGTCCAGATGCAGTCGGACTTCTTCCTGCCCAAGCCCAGGAAGTTACGGAACAGGCACTTGAGGAAGCCACTGGTAGTACAGGTCAGAGCAAAATGTAAATGCCTGTTTTACTCCCTGAGCGTCAGTAAGGTTGTAGTGATTTGCACATAACAAATAAAAAACTGAATTTCCCTCATGCATCCACTGGAAATGTGAAGCTGAAATTATGAAGGAACAAACACTTCAGTCTCTAGTGTAACTAGCCATGTTCCCTGTACGAAGAATGTCAACAACAGCAGAAGTCCAGTGCCTAAGGTAGTTTCGAAAAATAAAAAAGCCTCTGGAAGAGGCTCTGGAAGCAGGTTCTGCTACCTGGGCCTTCTGGCACTGAGGTGTATGCAGTGTGTCCCTGTGCTGTCCTGTGCTGGTAGTGTTGGAGCTGGCAGCCCTCTTGACAACAAAATCTTCCTTTAGATCCTTTTCCTGCTTCCTGCTCAGTAGTGGCTGTTAAACTGCAGTGGATATAAGCCTTTGTAGTGAAATAAGCCATAACACACTTTGAAAGAACAATGATTCCTGGGAAAAAATGGGGCTTGGGAAGAGCTAGATGGAAGGGGTGGCCTGTTATTTTGGTGCTTTGGTGACAGGCAGGCATTACCCTCCTTCAGACTTCTCTCATAACCCAGGGAAAAGGCACGTGCCACTGGGACACCAGAGGCAGGTGAGAAAAAAGAAAGCTGAAACTTAAATAACGGTAACCTGCTGGGGAAAACAAAGTTCTCAAGTGTCAATATACCTTTTTTTCTCTTCTGTTTTGTATAAGAGTAGGACACACAGAAATTACCCCTGTACTATTTTTTGATCCTGAGATCTTCAGACCTGATCAATCCTGAGATCTTCAGACCAGATCAATTCCATGTGTTTTAAGAGCTACCAAGTACACTCAGAGTTCTCACTCATCCACACTTGCTGAATTTTAAGGGCAGATCAGTTTGTACAGACTAAGTCCCATCCTTCAGATCACTGCTGTAATTCTGAGAGAGATTTGAAAATCACTGCAAGTATAATCAGAGAGGAGTATAGTTCTAATCAGCATTTCTCTGAGAATTTTCCATGTGGAAGTACTTTCTTTTAGTAGTTTACAGAGAAAGCACATCATTCCTTTTCTGTAGCTTTTTTCTCCAGAGCACACTGATCTCATTGCTGTGTCTGGTGCATGATAGCAATGCCACAGAAATACTCTGCTTATTGTGGAGGGTCTCGTGAACTCCTGCAACTTACACAATGATTGTTACCTTCTGTCTGTGTTTAAATCTGTTCTTGTTTATTGTTTCTCTTGCACAGAGAACACTGCTCCCCAGGCCGTCTGGAAATCCGTCCCAGCATGTCTGTTCCTTTTCTATCTTATCCAACTCATCCATTACAGGTGAGTCTAGCACTTCTATAAACTGAAAAGTGTCCCCTAAAACTGCATAAAGAAGTAATTTCTAAAAAGAAGAAAATACCCTCTCAAAATGACAGTGTCACCAGCCTGCGGGGTGATGGAACTGCTCTCCTGGATCATTGTTAAGCAAGTTGTGCTCGTGATAAAGATCTTTTCTTCCATTTCCCAAGACTGAAAGCAGGGAAGATTAAGGAGTTCTCAACAGGGAGACAAAATTTGGAATATAATACTTAGATAGGAATTTTTGTTCTGTAGGGTATAATATTTTGTCTGGATTTTATATTGGACTTTCCCTAGTACCTGTCTAAATTTTATACAGCATAAGCCATCCACTGCCTGTGTCCTTTTCTGCTGGTACACTCGTGAGTACAGTGGTAGTACAGGTGATCCCCCATCAAAGCCACATGAGACCTGAAGGGCTGTCTTCACTGGCAGTATGAGAGCAGCTCCAGTAGCACAGCAGCACTTGCTGTTGCTTGTCCATGGCCAGGCACTGCTCAGCTCACGTCACTGTTCTAGCTCTATTCCATCATCTCCATTGCTTGCATTCCTGCAGCTTGCTGCTGCTTGGAATTTATTTGCTTCCATTCAACTATGTTGTGTTCTGCTTTAAAGGTGTTAGATTTCATTTGCCTGAAAGGTATTAATCCTTTCCCCCAGGGAGAGGATCATTTCGGCCAATCCAGTCCTCACTGACTAAAGCTGCTGTTTCTCGTCCAATTGTGCCCAAAGGTCTTCCAACACAGGCCACCAACCATCTGTCAAGTGAGTCGTTCTGAATGCTACAGTAAAAGCCATGCTGCTGTCCTCTGGGCAGATACTGTCTCGCAACAGAGAGTGGGTTCCGTAATTAGAACAGTTAATGAGATGTAAACAGTGACTGCATTTACATTTTACCTAGAGGATTCTTTTGAGATGAGAAGACATTCAGATGTTTGAAGTGGATTTTAAAAGATCTGGGTGGGGTTGACCCTTGCAACAACTTACGTTTTTTACGTTGAGTCTACATGGCTGCCAGAGGCAAGATAACAAAAAAAGGCTCTGTTGTTTCTAGAGCTCCTCTAGTAACCCGTAGGAAATTTCTAGAAATTGCATAATGAAATACTTACCAATTTGGAGGACAGAAAAGAAAAAAAATAGAAGGAAAGGATGGGATGGGAACTGGGATGTTTCTCAACTATTTTGATGTACATGGTAACAGGTTGGAACAGGTCAGAAAAGTTAGCTAAAAGCAGTGTTACCCTCAGTGCAGAGAAGCAGCTGACCCAGATGATCAGATCATTACCATTGCTGTTTTTCACATGGGTTGAGTTTTGACCCCAGCTAAGTTTAAAAAAAATAATCTTTTAGAGAATCGTAACAAAGTGAAGAAGAGGCTTATAATAAGTGTTTCGGTTTTTTGTTTCACACAAGGTGCTATCGACTTGGCAGCTAAAAGTGCTGGCATTATACCTGGTAGCCCCATGCCTGTCCTGGATGCAGATGGTTTGGCAGGTGTGTCTCCATTGTCACCAGATGCAGTGCCCACGGTGGTGACAGGGCAGGAACCAGCAGTAGCACATCAGAACGGAGGCTCCATCACCACTGTGGAGGTCAGAGGCTCTTAAATGAGCTTTTTTCAAGTGCTTAACTCTCTTGCTCTTCCATTGTATAAAAACCTGTATTATTGTGACTCCTCATCAAGCTTTCTCCTGGGGCTTGTTGTTAGACATTGCTGTCATGGCAGACCCAGTCGGTGTTGTGTAGTGTATATTTGGGGTTGAGGGATCAAATCATCATCTCACTGAATGAATCTCCATCCTGTAAAATGGCTTGCAGTTGGTAGAGTGTTGAACTTGGCCATCCAGAAATCTGGCTTGAAAAGAAATCATGGCATTTCAGAAATTCAGGAGAGGATCTGGGGCAAAACATGGACTTTTAGGGATTGTATTTGGAATGGAAACGGTAATTTCTCCTTGCTGTGTCTTTCATTGAGACCCAGGTACTTGTTAGTCCATTTCAGTCCATGTCATGTTCTCAGGGAGTTGATGGACAGTTTTGAAAGACGTGAGATGTATGAAGGGCACGGATAGATGGTGATAGGCCCTTATCTCTTCCCTCCACGGCTGGTCTTTCACGCGGTTTCTGTTGTGGTTGCAGGGCTCAGGCCCGGGGTGCCGGGTACCGTACATCAGCCTGCCCACCCGGCCCGAGCAGGATGGCTTCCAGGTACAGTGTGTGCTGAAGGAGCAGTGCTCTGGAATGGGTAATGTTCTGTGAAAATACCACTGGTATCTCTAGTTAAAACTCCATATTCCCAGGTAACTGTGCACCACTGGTACTGTCTGGTGGAAATTAAATCCCTAGCGTCTGAAGAAATTTAAAGAAATTAAGGAAAGCTGCTTAAATATGTGTTTGTGCCATTCCCTAAAACCAAAATGAAGCTGACAGTCCCTGACCTGTGAAGGACAAACAGCTTTTACATATCTCTTAATAGAGTGGAGGAGTTTATAATTGCTCTGCTATGTCTATGTGTGTGTTTTAGACATCACAAGGAGAGATTTCAGCAGTTCTGTCCTGCTGCCTCCATGTCCTGCTGCATGCTAATGAGGATTATTAAGACTAAAAGTGTTGTTGTAATGTCAGCATGCTTTCCAGAGATTCACTGTTCTTTGTGCTTGATCCAGTAAGACACAGACAGATACCTAAGAGTAGCTGTGATGGCACCTAAATTGTAGGAGTGTTGTCATCCTGTCCCCAAAGTCTTTCTCCAGTGGGATCTAGGACCTGGTGTTGCATTTTTAAACCTCAGAATACAGGCTCTTTTTTTCTTCAGTGGATGTACTTTCTGTGCTTCCTGTGATACCTGCATGTGAAAAAGGTCAAATTAGTTTGATTGGAGAGCATAAAGGAGATCAAGATTTCTTTACGGAACAGATGTTAGGACATGAACCTATGAGGCATTTATTATGGTAATGGGGCCTTGGGTTCTGGTTCTTGCTCTTAGGACAGCTATGTATACACTACATCAGAAAAAAATACAACAGTTCTACAATAAGGTACTGATAATGAGAATCCTCAAAGTTCAGCTGAATTTTGGGAAATCTGGCTGTAAGAAGTGAACAAATGTGAGTTACCAGTTTAAAATACCTGTATACTCTTGCATCAGTTAAAGGGTTTTTTCCCATACACAGGCAAATTATGCATATCTATTTGGAACTATCTTGTATATTTATCAAAATTGTGTTAATTTTAAGATTATGCTTGTTCTGTTATATAGGCCATTTAAAATATTCTTTGGAATGTTACAGATAAGTATTTTTTCAGATGATTTGGCAGGATATGGCCTGAAGCATATTTATTTATGCTTACAGGTACTTTTCATTAAAATAATACAGATTTATTAAATAAATAGTATATTCCTGTAATTTAGGCATATTATCTACTGGATTTTTTCCCTTAAAAATCTGGTTTTAATCTGATACTCAAGAGCCAAAATGTTACTTTTTAGTTTTCTGAGTTCTTGATAAATTTATGAACAATTAATTCTGTTTCTTGTAACAGGGCACATCAGTCCTTTCTCTGCCAGAACTGGCCAAGACTTCTCTCCAGAATGGTCTGTCCACCCCTCCACTTCCCTCATCAGAAGCTTCCAGTACTCGGCTCTCTCCTCCCAATGTTTCTGCTCTCTTGGATATTTCCCTTCCTGGACCACCTGAAGATGTGCTTTCCCAAGGGGAACCTGCCACTCAGATTAGTGATTCCATCATTGAAATAGCCATCAGCTCTGGCCAATACAGTAAGTCTGAGATCAGCTGAAGTCTGCCTATCAACTTAAAAGAAAATCCCTGACATCTTACATGGTAGCAGAAACTTTTCCAGGAGGCAGTTTTTGGGTTATGAGGTTTTTTGTAGGTTTGTTTTTGTTTGTTTGCTTTTTTCTAAATATCCATTGGAAATAAAATTCTGTGCCTGGCCTTTATTTTCTAGCAAAATATGGGGCAGGGGTGTTACTGTTGTTGTTTGGGGGTTTTTTCCTTTCTAAACAAAAATTGGTGCAGTGTCCTGTAACTTTACCACATTGACTGAATTCGTGATCCCCAACATTGGCTTACAGGTGAAGGTGTTTCTCTCTCTCCTGCGAAGCTGAATGGCAGTGACAGCTCCAAAAGTCTTCCGTCCCCATCCAGCAGTCCTCAGCAGAACTGGATTCCATCTCCCCCCCACGATCCCCAGTGGTACCCCAATGACTCCACGGACTCCTCCCTCAGCAGTTTGTTCTGTAAGTGTCCAGGTGCAGAGAAGTGCAACCAAAAAGTGCTTTCCTGTTAAAAAAACCAAAACCAACATTGTTTATCAGAAGTGAATCCTTTGGAAATTTATAAACCCAGAAGAACATTTGCAGAATTATTCCAAATACTTGCTTTCATTTCCACAGTGTTGCTTTGAGTGCATTTTCTTTCTCTTTACAAGTCTGTTCCTGAAAAGATCCCGTTGCTAGATTTGGGCCAGTAGCTTGGGACAAATAATTCCTTGGCAGTTCTTTGTAGTCTCTTTGGAGCCTGACTCATCAGTTAGGGTGAGACATTTGTACTGTTGTGCCAAAATGAACAGATGCCTTTGGCTCTGCTGGTGGAAAAACAGACTTTGTTGTGTGCTTGATAAGCACTATCTCAAAGACATGAGGTCACTCACTGGGTTTGGTTGAGGTTTAGTTGTTGAGAGTTTTTTTTTTAATTGATAATTCATGGGGCCAGTGTAATGAGTCTCCCTACTCTTAGCAGTGTGGTGATGGTATTCATTCTGGTAACACATCATTTTTAAAAAATGGAAGAAATGGGTATCTGTCCTCCATTTTTAATTTCCTTGTCCTTCTCTTTATCCTCCCAATTGAAAACACTCAGTGCAGTGACTTACTGATGTGCCTTTTCTTTGTAGCAAGTTTTATCTCCCCGGAGAAGGGACGAAAAATGTTACCAACTCCAGTTGGGAACACCAGTGGCACCTCCTTACTGGGACCCAGCCTGCTGGATGGGAACTCGCGGGACTCCTTTGTGTCACGGTCCCTGGCAGACGTGGCAGAGGTATGTCAGCAAATTACACTCAGAGTCCGCTTCCTCTTGTAGTGCTGGAAGTTACAGTTACTGGGTGCTGGCCATCAGACCCTCCTGGGATACTTTGAAGGCAGAGGTGCTTTGACACCTTGTGCTGGTCTGAGACAAATTGCAGAGGAATGTCCGAATTTGAACGTACTCTCTTAGAGGCAGATCACAACCACCCTTCCCCCACCAGGTTCTGGAAAAAAAAGATTTTCCTTGGAGGAAAGTGAAGGAAAAAAAACCCTATTTATTTAACAAACATACAGGAAAAGAATAATAATCCTAAATAATAAAACCTCTCACTCTGGAGAGAAACCTGGGAAGATTTTAAATCCTGTGGATGTGGTTTCTCTCCTCCTACTCAGAGCTGGGTCAGCCTGGGCCCCCTCCGGGCCTAAGGTGGAAGTTTTCTTAGTGAGTTTTGGTGTTCTGATGTTGAAGCAGTCCAGAAGAGAAGAAGGGAAAAGCCGAAGTCCCAGAAAGAATCTTAATCCTCAGTCTCTCTCTCTGGAGAAACAGAGCTGAAAAGCTGAGAGAAGCAGAACAGGGTGCTTCCTTCGCTCCTCAGCAGCAGCAGCAGCTAATCTCTGTGTCCTTGAAGCACAAACTGTTTTGAAAAGTTTGCTCAGTTTTTTTTCTTTTTCTCTTGCACCCAGTTTTAAAGGCACAGGAAGGCTCAGGATCATATCTGGGCATAGAGCAGTGATAGGGGATACAACAGCATAAAGTCACCCCAAGACACACCTGCACTTCAGCTCAGTAGAAGAGGGTTACAGTCACAACAGTAAGATGTAAAATTTTCTGAGGCTGCCTGGCACCAGAGCTGGTGTGAGAAGCTGCTGTGAGCTCCTTCAGCCCAGGTTCTTTTTGCTGAGGGAGGTCGTATTCACGTGTTGGACATATCTCTGTTTTGACAGAGAGAGATTTAATCATTCTGTTTTGTGTGTCCTGCTTTGTAGAGGAAAAACTGAAAGTGCTGAAGATAAGAAAAAGGTTAATAGCAATGCAGCTACAATACGGTTGGAGGCCTGGTAGGAAAAAATAAATAGGTCCAGAAGGAAGAAGTAGGAGGTGGCTAATACCAAGTCACCTGAGAGGATGGCAGAAGGTCCTGTGCTACTGAGTTACTGTCTCTGTTGGCAGAGCTATCCCTTTGTTCTGAACGCTTTTGGAGGGGTAGAATGAAGCCCAGCAGTTTTTAACACTGTGACACACTTAGGGACTGAGCTTCCTTTCAGAGGGACAGACAGCAAGAGTGAGCTGCAGGAACATTATGCAGCTTAGCAAGGAAAATGCCAAGTCCTGCCCTAGGAAGGAATGAAGGAATAACCCCACAGCAGTATCAGCTGGGGACTGGCTGGCTGGGAAGCAGCCCTGCTGTACCTGGGTATGGCAATAGACATGAGCCAAGCATGATCCAGGGCAGTCTGTGGAACCAAAGGTGACCAACAATGTCATGAGCTGTTTTTAGCAGGAGCATGGCCAGGATATTGAACAAAATTGTGAATAACACGCTATACTCTGTAGAGTAGTAGAGTCTATCTGCTGTGAGACCGTGTCTAGAATATTGTCACCAGTTTTGAGCACCAAATATGTAGGAGAGAGAGATTAACCAGGGCAAGTTCAGCTGAGGGTCACCAGGAGGCTCAGGCGCTGAAGAAAGGGTGATGTCTAGGCTTGTCCAACCTAGAAAAGGCTTCACGGTGGGAGGGACCCTGCTGCCTGCCAATGCCTGCAGTAGGGTCATTGAGAAAAACTAGCCAAGCCCTTTACAGAATGGTGATGGGAGGTGGGAGAAACAAGCAGAAGCTGAACTGAGAGACGTTCTGCTATATGTGCAGAAAAGTTTCTTCATGCTGAGCATAGTCAGACAAGGAAGCAGGTTGCCCAGAGATCTTATGCAGTGGCTGTCGTTAGAGCTTTCCAGGGCTAACATCAATAAAGCTCCGAGTGAGCTGGTCTGTCCTCATAGGTGAACCTGCTTTGAGCAGGTGGTTGAATTAGAGACCTCTTCAAGTCCCTTCCAGTCGCAGTTATCCCACAGTTTACAGTTATGAACTCAGTACAACATCACGTAACTTGTAATTTCTTGGGGACTTGCCCTTATAGAATGAATGTGTCATTTCTTCTTTGCCTTTTGGATGTGGTTAAGGAGGTTCTGTACAGACCTTGTAACCAGGAGCTGCAGCAAGCTCATGCTGATTTAGTGTGACCTTGGCAGCTTCAGACCCAAAACACAGATCCACTTCTGGCATAAATAAAAAAATTCTGTTTGCTTGGTGGTGAGAAGCTGTCAAGGTGTGTTCTAATTAAAGGAATGTATGATCATTTATTTGCATGGATTTGAAGTGACATTGCAGCCCCAAATATTACTGTCTGCCTTTAGAAGAAAATGAGGTAAGCCTCCATGTTAGGCACAGCAGAGCAGCTCTTGTGGCAGAGGTAACATCTTTAGATCGTCTACCTGTGCACCTTAATGCTAAATTGGAGCAGGTAAGGCCCATTGAGACTATAGGTGGTTAGGTTTTTTAGAAGCTTCCATTTAGTTGTGGATGAGAAGAGCTGTTCTCTAACTGGGGTCAAGTGAGATAAAGTGTCTCTTTCATATGAGGAGAGGCTGGGAGTGAAGCTGAGGGAGCCAGACTCTTCTCAGGACAAGAGGCTGCAAGCAAAATTAGAAACACATTAAATTCCACCTGAAGACAAGAGTTCTATTTTGAGGTAATCAGGCATGGAAACAGGGTACCCAGAGAGTTTTGGAATGTCTGTGCATGGGGATGATTCAGCACCTGCCCAGCAAAGTCCAGGGCAGCCTGTTCTGGCTGACCCTGCTCAAACGAGATGATTGTATAAAATGCTCTCAAGATGTCCCTCCCAACCTCAGTAATTCCATGAAATTGCCACTGACATGTAGCTCATCTCTTCTCTCCTTGTCTCTTCCAGGTGGTGGATTCCCAGCTGGCTTGCATGATGAATGAGAACAGCATAGATTACATCTCTCGGTTCAATGACCTTGCCCAGGAACTGTCGATACCTGAGCCGACTCGCAGGGAGATCCTGTTTGATGGAGGAGGTGGTGGTCCCCCCATTGGGGATCTGTCACAGTAAGGGAATGACCAGCAGGCTGGTGCAGACTGTTCAGCTAAGTTGGAGCTTGCAGCACTGGGACTTGATGAGGGCAGCAGCTGAGGCTGAGTTATCCCTGTCCTGTGTGCTTCTTTCTAACAGAGAAGCATTAGTTTCAAAGGTCTCAAGAAGTACTTGCAAATCCTGGAACGTGCAATATGCTGGCAACAACAGAACATGGAATAACATTACAGGAGATAGTGTGTCCCTGCATCAGCAATGTAAGATGGCAGGTTTGTGGGACAGTCCTGGACTTGTACTTTGGAATGGCCGAAGCAAGCAGCTCAAGTAGGGAAGGGATTGCAACAAGCTCCTGTACATGAATTATTGTCTGCGTAGTGATCAAAATGCCACACTTTTGGATCCACATGAAAGTTGTGGAGGATGAAGGGAGGGGTGGGTAGGGGAACCATTGTGTATCTTGACACGTCCTAGTTGGCAGTCTTCTTACCGTTCAGTCCAACTGAAGTTCTTGCACTCTGTCCAGGGCGCTGCCACTCCTCGATGCTGTGTTCTTACAGACCACTCTGTTCCTTTGGCTCTTTGACCATTCCAGTGGGGCTCACACCTGCCTGGTTGTTTGGTAGGGGAGCTCTGATCCTCCCTCCTCCTGTGCTGCTTGGATCCCTTACTTTTAAACCCCATCACATCACAATCATCATCATCATCATCATCACCCTGACTGCACTCATATTCTTAACCTTTGAGATTCTTCAGCACATTGCACAGTTCACCCTTTGAGTGGGAGAGTGCCTTATTGCTCTCCCTAACAGTTGCTTTTTAGGTCTGGAAACATGGCAAAAGAGCTTACACTAGGAAAGCTGTGTCATAATTAGTCTTGACTTCGCTGGAAACATGTAAATATTGTCATCTTCACAAAAACTGAGGATTTACCTGGAAGAGGAAATAGGAAAGAATATTGTGGTATGTAGGAACAAATACTAGGTTAATGCTACAGCGGTTGAGATCGGTTTTGTGTCATGAAGAGAAGTGTCAAGTCCTAGTTTAATCCCTTAGGCCTTCCTTACTTCCTCTTTGTTCTGTGAACTCCGGGTGCTCTGTAGTACCTCAGCATCATTCTTCAATACAGTCACTCCCAGGCATGAGTGGGTCTGGCACTCCCTCTCTGAAATCCCTGTGCATTTAATGTTGTGTTTCACTGTAGGAAAAACCGAGATCCTGATTCCAGTGGGTTCAACAGGATATCAAGTTAATTTTGGGGGAGCTGGTTGTCCGTCACTTCTGGCTTTATAACTCAGGAGACTTTTCTTATTCACTTTCCTTTTTCCTTTCCTGTCCTGTCCTGTCCTGTCCTGCCCTAGAATGCCCATGTTGTGCCCCTTTTGTAAGCACTTGTCTGCTTCTCCAGTTAGAGGATGTCCCTTGGCTGGTGTGAGTAGCTCTGAACTTTTCCAAGGGGCTGCTCCTATATAAACCTCAACTTTGTATTATTAATAAAAAAACAAACCTTCTCCATCCATTAGGCTGTTATCATGGGTTCATTTCCCCACTTGCACTGTACTTGGTGGATGTAGTTCTGCCTGCCTTTAGCTTACTTGTTCAAGGCATTTCTTTGTCTGGGAGTCTCTTGTAACTTGCTCACAATGCACTGACTGTTTGCTGTTCATCCAGTCCCTTCACCCTGCTTTAGGCTGATGACTTTTAGCTTCTGTGGAGTTGGCCTTGTGTTTTCTGTCATTAGGAGAAAATGGAACAAGTTTTCTGATGCACACAGAGCCTTGTTGGAGAATTCTGACAGAATTGTCAGGAAATCACATAAACCTGGAATAGGAAAAGTTGAAGGCTGTCACAGGAATGAATGCTGGGGCCTGTTTTGTTCTGAGCATTCCCCCTTGGTATGGAGAGGACACCTCTTAATCTCAAGAGTCATTCCCACTAAAACTTTTAATTTTTACTTAGAATTTAGCTGTAATTTGGTTTGGACTTTCCCAGATTGTTCCCTCTTGGTTTTGGGTTCCTCCATAACTAATGCTGATTATTCTATATGCTATGTCTCCAAAAATCCTCCAGATTTGCAGGACAAAAGTAGAAGGCACCTGCTATGGCTGTGGATTACAGAACATGCAGGAGGAAATGCGTTGCATTCTAATCAAGTACTGTATAAAAAGAAATCTGAACTCTCATTCTTAAACTTCTAAATATTGCATGAGTAATGTGAGGGTCTCCAGTGTGTTTGTAACTTGACAAACTTTTCATCTTCCCTACTGATGCTAGTAATGCAGTGGATATGACACTGGGTTTGGCTCTGAAGTTGCTTTGAGTAAGGGCCAGTGTTGCTGACCCTGCCGCAGAAGTAGAGAGCAGAGCACTTCATCCCTATCCATGAAGGCTTTCTGCCTGCAATACGAGGAGCTGTCAGCTGCCTTGCTTCAGCCCACTCACTTCCCAGGGGGGAAGGGCACAATTGCAGAATGAAGGCAGCACAAGTGGCTATTTTTGATGATGCCATGACATCAGAAACGTTCTAATACCCTGAACCTTTGCAAGTGGGCTTGAACCACCCAGTAATAAAAGAGTATAAATGACAGAAATCAGTTCAGCACTCAGAATATTGGGGTTAGAAATGTGTTTGGCATCAGCCCCTTAAAAGTTGGCATTATGAAGCAGAATTTGATTTCAGAAATGTAATGCTTTGCAAACTGCATTTTAAGAATAAAGCCCTTTGAGGACAAGGGAAAAACTTAAGAATAATCAAGATCACTGTGGTAGTTCTGAATTGATGTAGTATTTGTTACCCTTACTATGTGAAAGGCTGTTTAAACACATCTCTGATCAGACCAGCTCTGGATTTTAGGTGAATGTGCTTTACAATAGTAGTCATCATCAGTTTGTGCCTGAGACTGAGGAGGTGGTGTACATGCACACGCACACACATGCGCGCACGCGCTTGTGGGGGGGGGGTTGTAATACTCAAAACTGCTTCAATTTTCATCATTTCAGCCTCCCCAGCAGCAGCAACAAAATCTATATGAGGGACAATGTCAGGCTAAGTAGACATCCAAGCAAGTGACACTGAAATGCACACAGTATCATTTCTGAGGTAGAAGTGACTTCGTTAGCTTAGTACCTTCCTGGGGCACAGTGAGGTGTTGGAGAGGACTAACAGACACTAACAGCCTCCAGGTCTAGGATTAACTGCTCTAGGCCTTTCCCTCTCAGTGACTTACCTACCATAAGGCAGTTCTGAGTAGCTGACGAGGTAAATGGCAGAAGATTCAGTGTCTCCTCACCAGGGGCAGAGCAGTACCACAGCCCAAGGCTGGACCCACCCAAGTGTGTGTGCACACGCTGACAGAGATCTGTGGAGGGTGTTGCATCCTGATCACCCACACAATCCATTTTCTCCTGTATCACTAAATCTACTAAGCATAGGAATAGTAATTGTTTTTCATACAGCATTGTTAAGCCTTTTTTTGACACCCTCTACATTTCTAAATTGAATTAAATGGCTTGAATCAAATCTAACCTATAAAGACATCTCATTTACTGACAGCAGATCCCAGAGTGGAAATTCAGTTGCATTTTGTTTTCTACACTCAGACTTCAGATGCATTTATAAGGAAAGTACTGCACTTTTTTTTAACCTTTTCAAACCTTTGAATCTGTTAATTTCACAGCAATTTGTAAATATTAACTAAGTGAAACCTTGGCAAGCACTACGGCAATAAGTTATCATTAATTATTGAAACATGATAACTGCTTTAGAGCTTATGGTTCTGGCAGCAAAATTTAATGCTGTTTCTTTTAATAATAGCTAAGCCATATCATCTAAGGTTTCTGGCTTGTTTGAGATGTGAATTTGTTTTATAGATTATAAATATACCTATATAGTGTATGTATAAAGCAAAATGCCTGTCCTTACTGATTATTTTTTGTACCATACTGTAAATTATATTATTTATTCTTTACCAATTTTGGAAAAAGGTGTTTTGGTTATTTAATATAATATACAAAAGCTGTTAAACTTCCTCTGTTTAAATTTCCAATTCAACTTGTAAAGCTGTTTTTATTCTTGTGCATAAATACATACTAATACTTGGTCTAACTTGCATCCACTGTGTTCCTTGCTGTTCACGTCCTCTCAGATTTTCCATTTCAGCTTTATTTACATGATCATGGCCTCATGGGGGTGGGGGTTAAAATTTGTCCATAAGGCCAAGCTTTCCAGGGTGATTTGGCTGCAGTGAAATGAGTCACCTAACTCCGGCTGGCATCTCCCATCCCGGAATTTTGATGATTCTCACCATGGTCAGAGAAAATTTTGGTAGGGTTGTTTTTGCTTTATAGGTTCCATTCTCAGTAGTGTCTGCTCATGGTGAGTTTTAGAAATGTGTCAAACCAGAGGGCTGGCTACTGTGAATGGCCTGTCTGGGGCCATGGGCACCAGTAACAAGGGGGAGAAAGAGAAAAAACAAGCAAAAAAACCGCCCAAAAAAATCCCAACCACCACCACCAAGAAGGTACAATAAAAATGGTAGTGTGTATCTTGGGGGTTTGGGGTTTTTTTTCCATTCAGAGCTTCTGATAAGCAGAAACTCTGCTGTGGAGGTTGTATTCGGGCCATCATGTTTTATATAGCCACTACCAGAAACACCTTTTCACCCCAGGACCCTCAGGAACAGGAAGCCTTGATAAGGGTGCATAGTATCTGTCTTCAGAGCTTTCCGAGATAAAACTAAAGCCCAGAGAAAGGTGGGCTGAGCCAGCACACCCTGCTTTGGGCAAGTTAGACTCGAGGCCTGGAGTTCCTGTAAACTAGGTCAGTAACTAACTCCTTTTTGTACACTCAGGATTTTGGTCTCTACAACATACAAAAAGGCAGCTTTAATGTTGCACTGAGAAAGTGCAAGCGTACACTTGATAAGAAATGAAGAATGTTCCAAAAAGCTCAGCATAAGTTTTCTTAGTAATATTTCGATACTTCCTTCCCATCCAAAAAGTGAGTACTCGTCTCTCCCACCTGTTTACTGAGAAAACTGGGCTATCACCAAGTTTGAGCTTTTTCTGTGCATCTTCTCCCCTCCACTGGCTGTGAGCCTTTGTCAGCATTAGAGACCTTTAAATCTTCATCACCTTCTGTCAAAGCTGGTACTGAATCTTCTCTCACAAATTAGCTAATTTTGCCCTTAATGACCAAAATTTAAGACTGTAAAAACAGAAGGAATGAGTCTGCAAAATGATTAGCAAAACAAGATACTACAGTGATAGTACATATTTTTCATGCTTTTTTGTGGCTGTTTGGTTTTCTCAATCCTTCAAAACAAAAGCAGCAGTATGCTGCTAAATTTGTGCCTATAAATTTATTTCTTGACATACGGATGGACAGCTGTAGAGGTGTGAAGTAAAACCTTCAGCTGAAAATATTACCTTGTAATGTTACAGTCAACGAAAAATTGTCAAAAAGAGTATGTGAATGCTGGCTCTGCAGGTGCAGCTGTATCATCTCCCAGGGCACGTTCTCCAATGGCGTTCATGTGGCAGTTGCCCCATGCTTCAGCCACAGAGCTGTGAGCAAACCATGGACACATGCCAGGGAGCGAGGGTGGATGGCAGCAGCCAGACTGTGCTCAACACTGTGCTGCCCGACCCCTGTGCACACTGACACGGACGGCCAGGTGAGGCATAGGGGCCCGACACACAACAATCACAGAATCTATCAGGTTGGAAGGGCCCACAGTGGCTCATCTGATCCCATTTCCCTGCTCAAGCAGGGTCATTCCAGAGCACATGGCACAGAACTGTGTCTACATGGTTCTGGAATATCTCCAGAATATCTCTCCAGTGAGGGAGACTTCACACCCTCTCTGGGCAGCCTGTTCAGTGCTCAGTCACTGCACAGTGAAGAAGTTCTTCCTCATGTTCGGGTGGAACTGCCTGGGCATCAGTTTCTGCCTTTGCCTCTTGTTCTACTGGCTGATACCAGAGAGAAGAGCCTGGTCCATCCTCTTGATACCCACCCTTTAGATATTTATACACATTAATGAGTTCCCCTCTCAGCTGTCTCTTCTCAAGGTTGAATAGGTCCAGCACCCTCAGCCTTTCCTCCTAAGTGAGATTCTCCAGACCCTTGACCAACTTAGTAGCACTCTGCTAGAACTGCTCCAGGAGCTCCATGTCTCTCTTGTACTGTGGGGCCCAGATCTGTGCACAATGCTCCAAATGTGGCTTCACCAGGGCTGAGTTGAGGGGCAGGATCATCTCCCTCTACCTGCTGGCAATACTTTCTAAGGCCAGGACAACATTGGCCTTATGGGCCCCAAGGCACGCAGCTGGTCAGGGACAGATAGCTGTGCACCAGGACACGCGGGTCCTACTCTGCAGCACTGCTCTCCAGCAGGTCAGCTCCCAGCCTGTACCGGTGCCCAGGGCTGTTCCTCCACAGGTGCGGGACCTGCATTTCCCTTTCCCCTTGCTGAATTTCAGAAGGTTCTTCTCTGCCCATCTCCCCAAGCTGTTGAGGTCCCTCTGAAGGGCTGCACAACCCTCTGAGGTACCAGCCACTCCTCCCAGTTTTGTATCAGCAATGAACTTGCTGAGGAGGCATCTGCTCTTTCATCCAATTTTTGATGAACAAGTTCTGCAACACTGGGCCCAATAGAGAACCCTGGGAGACACCACTAGTGACAGGTCTCCAGCCTTACTCTGTATTACTCACCGTGAGCCTCTGGGATCTGGCACTCAGGCAGTTCTCAATCCATCCCACTGTCCACTCATCCAACCCATACTTCTGGAGTGTGGCTATGAGGATATTGTGAGGGAAAAGCGAGGCTGGCAAAGAAGCATTATGCTTTCTTCCCCAGAAGAAAAGAGAGACTGCTCTCCACTTGCTTCTCACTTCTCAGCTGGTACCTGCTCCTTGCTGGGGGATGGATAGAGGATCTCCGGTCTGGCTGGCTGCTCCTGTCTTAGGGAGGCCAGAGCACAGTCCCACCAGTCTATGTCCCTCTCTGATTTTCTAATACTTCTCAGCCTTTCTAGTTTGTCTTGTAACTCTGCTACCAGGCCGGGCAGGTCACCTACCATCTGATGCAGCTGCCCATCACTGGTACAGTCCACTGACAGGCTCAGGCATTAGCTACAGCCCGAAGCCTGGGTGGCTACATGGGGTTTTTGCATGTTTTGCTTGGTTTTTGGGGAGTTCAGCCTGAGTCACCGCATCTTTTTTGGAGAGTTTAGAGGACTCAGTTCCCTGCTGAGTGGGCACCACATATTTGAGTTCTCTCAGCAACTGTAATGACCAGAAACTGAGCAAACTGCCTGCGCTTGCAGCACCCTTCCCGCTCCACGTCCTCTTCACCCGCCCGGGTCACTCGCGATCCCTGGGGCCGCTTAAATCTCCCGCGCTGCTCCGGGCAACGCTCCCCCCGCGCCTGAGGGGCTGCCGGGTGCGGGCGGGGCTCGGGGCTGCCGCTCGGGTATCCCCGAACTCGGAAATGCTGTGGAGGGCAGCAGGCTACGAAGTCCTCCCTGAGGTTGTTCCGTATGATGATCTTCCTCCTGCTTTCTGCTTGGCACCGCCATTTCGAGCCGAAAGCCCTACGTAAGGGCCCGTCCGTAACGCTAAAGTTGAGACCCCATCCCTCAGTCCATGGGCCCCACCCCGTCCCTTTAAATGCCCTCCCGCTGCTCGCCCCGCCCTAAGCCCAGCCAATAGCTGTGCAGTTTCCAATGACGGACGGGCAATGTAACCAATGGCAGATATCCAGGATGAGCGCCGACGCAGGTCGTTTCAAGCTTCCCTCCCTCTGCGAGGCTGCCCGGGCAGGCGGGATCTTGAGCGCGTGAGCTACGTTCGATAGGCTGCTCGTTATGATGGGCAGCTAAGGCGGCCAATAGCCGGGCAGGGCGGGGCGGCCGGCTCTCCCCGCGGCGCGGGCGGAGCGGGGCTGTGGGGCCGAGTTGCTGAGCGCCACCATGTTCCAGGGCACCGAGGCCGAGCCGGCCTAGCCTAGCTCCAGGTGGGGCGGCGGGGGACGCTCGGCGGGGCGGGGAGAAGAGTCGTGCGGCGGCGCGGAGTCCTCGGCGGGGCTTTGTTCGGGCGCGGGAGGTGCGAGCCCCGGCTGAGGGCCGTGAAGGGGGGCGGGGTGGGGATGTAGGCTCTGGCTGAGGAGATCAGGTCCAGCCTCAGGGGCCTCTTCGCCGCGGCGGGCGGGAGCGTAGCCCCATCCCTCCCGTACCGCCAGATAGAAGCCAGCGCGCGGCCGGTGCCTTCGCCTCAGTTTACTTGTCCCGCGGCCCGGCGGCTGGGCGGGGGGTGGCCGCGCTGCGCTCCCGTCGGTGCTTCCTCGGGCTGAGGCTACGCCTGGGGCACACGGGGGCCCGGCCCTTCAACTCCTGCAGGGAGTCCCGCGCGGGGAGAAGGGCCCAGCGCTGAGGAGCAGCTTCTCCCGCCGTGTTTCTGCTCACGGGCAGCGAGGGGCCCCGGCTGCTCTCTGTGAAGCTGTGAGGGGGAGGATTCAGCACAAACGCCTGCAGAAGCAGATGTCAGCATGTTTTCGCCCTTCGAAGTTGAAATATATTGCTTTGTTTGCAGTATATTTCAGGCAAATACCCTGAATACCGCAGGGTATGGGTGCAGTGATTTATCCATTTGCGAGGCTGTCGCGTGCGGGAAGGAGGAAGGGTTTCGAAATTGTCTGCATTAAGTTTGCCTGCATTCCAATCTCTCCAAGCTGTGACCTGGTTGTAGTAGACTTTTGAGGATGCTCTGTCCTTGGTGTGGTCTCTGAGAAGTGTCTGTTCTCATAGTAATTTTGAAACCACGTTTAACACATGAATTGGGTTCCCGGGCAGACTGTTGTAACGTGTTAGTTAACAGCGAGCAAAGGTGGTCTTGCAGCTTGCTCCCCGGTGCCGTGTCGGGGTGTGTTCGTGGTGTCTGACAGCAGGCTGGAGCCGCTCATAGCTCCGTACCAGAACCCGTGGCAGCACCGCAGTACTTCCTTCAGCGGATTTGCAGTGTGGTCTGTGAGGCGTTGACTATTGACTCGTGGCCTGTGCCATTAAGGGCAAAAGTAACTGGTTTAAAGACAGCTTTTTCTGGTCATTCCCTGAACAAAACTTTGTTTAGTGAGAATGCAAATCCTTTTGCAGTTCTTGGTATGTAGAAGCTCTAATTAAAACAGCCTAATTCCAAATCCCTGCAGCAACCACCACCAGCTGTGGAAGTGGGAAAGAAATAAGTCTTCCTAATGTGAAAATCTTTCCGAGGAAATTATAAACAAGTGTTTGCATTTTGAGAACTTCATAATACAGGAATATTACTCTTCGAAATGGATGATGCTAAGAAGATTTTAAGTGAAACCTTTCACTGTGTACAGTGATAGGGCAAGCAACTAGTTTACTGAATCAAAATAACTGCCTAGTTTTATTTTATTAAACTTTAACAACGAGACTTTGTATTTTTAAGGAAGTTTTGCTTTTCCAAAATAGAACATGGAATTGCACATCTAAGAGCTTCTAAAAGCAAAGTAGGACAGAGTTGTGTCATTCTGCTGTAGTGCGCTATAAAGATGCATTGTATTAACATACCCTCGATTCATCCTGTGTAGGAGCAGCTTCACAACTACTGCCAAGAGCTGACAACGGTAAACTTAACTATCTTGGAAATGTAATATTTATGTTCGTCTACTCCCATCGGGGCCACTGCAGAGTATCTTGGAGCTTTCAGATCAAGAGCATGGCTGCATAACACAGCTTGCTGTTTGTATGTGAGTGAGCTGTTTAATGAGCCGTGAGTCTCTATTGATCCCTCAATCAGGAGCACCCCAGGACCTCAGGTCTTGCTTTAGAGCCTGTGGTTCCAAATCTCCACTCCTGCTTTCTGCTAGTTTCTCTCACCTTAGTGAGAGTCTCTTATGTATAATGCAGCTCTATCTACTGTATTAGAACTGTCTGAAAACTGATAAAACTTCAATGTTTAACTTTCAGGCAAGATTAAAAAAAAAAAAATATATATATATATATATATGTAGAGGGTGTCTTGAAGTAATGGATAAGCCTTGTCAGCCCTTCCATAGGTTGGCTGAAAGGCTTAATGAGGAAAGGGCATTCAGATTCAAGTGTGTTAGAATGTAGGGGAAAAAAAAAAGATCAGAAAAACTAATTAAAATTCTTCAAATCTGCCAGAAGAGAACAAAGCAATTAGTAGGGGCTTCTAAACTTGCAGAATAGGGCTCTTGATTTAGCTGTTTTAGAGGCGTTCACAGACTTCTGGTCTGCTGGAGGGGAGGGAGAGAAAGGAAGATTTAAATTTTGTTGAAGACAAAGGGTTGTTTTTTCATGATTTGAAAGAATAAAACAATGCCTTCCCAGAGGAAGAAAGACCCAACATACCTGGCTACAAGACACAAAAATGTCTCTGTATCAACTGGCATAATACTGTAAACTAAAATGACTATAAAGTATAAACTGAAGTTACTGTAACAGTATATGTTAAATTTCTGTGTACTCTGTTGAAGCATCCCATCTTGGCTTACCGAGTTTAACATGCTGTTGTCCTTTGGTAGGATTTACTGGTGAAATCTGATTTTGTTACTTGGTGTGGGGGACCTGCATGTCTCACTGCTCTAGAACTGAGCTCTTGGTAGAACAGTGAGGCAGGCCAGCTCTAGAGGCTACACAGCAAGAAAATAGCTTTGTAGTCTCCCACGCATTTGTTTGGAGGGAGCAAGTGCAAAGCCCTGTCCTCTTTGCTGGCATCAGCCGACAGACTTTTGTTGCTGTAGTTCAAGGTTATTTTGGTAATTCCTGTGAACGACTTAGTTATCTGACTTTGTATTAGTTTGAATTTTATTAACCTAGTGTCACCACCATTTGAAAGTTTATATAATGCTTGGAAGGTTCCCAGCATTTAGAAGTTCCCGAAATTGAGGTGGTAAATCCACTTTGTTTATGTAGAGTCAAGAATATTTTGCATGATGCTGGCAGAAAAGGTACTTGTGCTGATTTCTACCTTGTAAGCACCACCTGTGATGCCTCTGGCTAATTTGTTCAACAGTAGGGTTTTCTTAGTGGGGATACTAAGCTGAAAATAGGAGGACAGTATAAGATTAATCAGTGTTGGATTTATTTTTAAGTTTCTTTACTGAATTATCAAGACTTTTGAAATGGGTTTTCTCTAGAATTTCTTTCTGCAATAGCTCTTTAAACGCATTGCAGGAATGAGAAGTAATTTGATTCTTATGACTGGCTATTTTTCTTAAACCAAAAAAAATCTGAATGTAGTTATTTTATTATTCCCTCCTATGCTTGTAGTCATGTGTTAAACAAACAGCATGATAAATGGAGTGAATCTGGGGTGTAAGAGACTCCAGCTGTATAAATAGCTTTTTACTTCCTTTCAATCTCTTTGCTGGTATACTTAGTGTAATTGGAACACAAGAAAGACTAGATGCAGTTAAAAAAAATAGCTGAAAAGAACAGGTAAAGTCAAAAATCATTTAAATTAAGTGAGAGGAGTCCATTTTAACAGAGACCCCTTCCCAAACTACTTTTTTGTAGAGTTCCCTTTTCCTTCAGTCTCCCTACTTTAAATACTTAAACTGCCTCATGGTTTCTGGGCTGTTGTGAATGATTGAAATTCATAATTTACCTATACAATGTCTGCTTTAATAGTGGATTTAAATCTTCTAAGATATGTGGAGAGCACAGAGGCTAGTTGGAGCTGTAGTCTTTTGGACACTAAATTGTAAATAAATAAGCTTTGTATGATCTGACCCGTGCTGTGGACAAGGAGTTGTCCTGTCTGCTGAAATTATAGTTACTCCTCAGGTTAAAGACGTTCATTAACTCCACAGTCATACTAAGGATTAAAATATTAAAGTTGGCCAGCAAAGACAGTCCGTCTGAGGCTACTACTATCTATATAAACTATTCCCAGATTAAAAGAGGAACTTTTTTCTCCTTCTTCCCAAAGAGCCTAAAACTGCTTTTTGCATCTTGAGATCTGAAATGTGCACAAAGCTAATTTTCTGACGGAAAGCCAAATATCCCTACTTTTGTGAAATTAAATCTTAAACTGGAGTAGATCTTGGCACCAAGAGGAACCTCATTTTATGCTCAGTGTAGCTCACCTGGAATGGTGTGCTGCTGTCATAGGGCTAGGGAGAGGAGGGGTTGTAATAATTCACTGACATTTGAATTGTGTTCAGGTAAGGTGTGATCAAGATCTTGAAATTTATAACTGTTCTCTTGGTTTAAAAGTAAAGGTTACCTTAGGTTCCAGATCAAGGGTTCAGATTAGAAGTAATATAATTGAGCTACTACCTTTGTTCAGCTGCTGAGACTGGAAATTTGGTAGATGTAACTGTAAAGATTATTTTTGATACAGAATCCCAGAATCATTACAGTTGGAAAAGCCCTCTGAGATGGCGGAGTTCAACCTTTGACTGCTTGTCAACTAGACCAGAGCATTAAGTGCCACATTCAGTCATTTTATGAGCAGCTCCAGGGATGGTGACACTGCCAGTGCCCTGGGCAGCCCATTCCAATGTTTACCAACCTCTCCTGTGATGAAATTCCTCCTGATGTCCAGTCTGCCCTCCCCTGGCACAACTTGAGGCTGTTTCCCCTTGTCCTGTCCCTGTTCCCTGGGAGCGGAGCCCGATCCGCTGCCCCCTCCTGTCAGGGAGTTGTGCAGAGCCACAGGGTCCCCCCTGAGCCTCCTTTTCTCCAGGCTGAGCCCCTTTCCCAGCTCCTTCAGCTGCTCCTGGTGCTCCAGACCCTTCCCCAGCTCCATTCCCTTCTCTGGATATGCTCCAGCCCGTTAAGGGCTTTCTTGTCATGAGGGGCCCAAAACTGCCCCCACGTTTTGAGGTGCCTCACCAGTGCCCAGCACAGGTTGCTGTCCTGGTCATGGTGGCCACACCAGGTTACATCCTGGTCCTGGTACAGGCCAGGTTGTCATTGGCCTCCTTGCCCACCTGGACACACCCAGCTCATGTTCAGCCACTGTCAACCAGCACCCCCAGGTCCATTTTTTCGCTGAGCTTCTTTCCAGCCCTCTTTAGGAATTCATCTCTTTCCTGTGCTTTTTATGTTTATTTCCTGTAATTCTTTTCCTGTTAATTAATGCCACTGATTCTACTTCCAAATAGTGGTTTAGTTCCTTTTTGGGGCAGGATCTGTAGTCTGTTGAACAAGACATAGGCATTAACTATGTAACTACTACTGAAGGATAAGCATGACTTTTGGTAAGTTTTCAGGAAGTCAGATCATTTCTGTTGTAAGCTCCACTTTTTCTGCAGCTCCATAAAGCTCTGGTGCAGAGCTTTAATTTAGTGGATTTGCAGCTTGACCACTAAAATATTGGGTTTTTTATATTCTTTCTCTCCATTCTGAACTACAGCAGCTCTTGTGATAACTGATGGTTGAGACTAGTAAATTTTTTAGTAGTTATGAAATGTCTGCCTTTATTTAAAAGGGTTTGAATTGTATCACAGATTCAAAGTTGGTATATGCAGTTTAGCAAAAATTCTGATTCTGTAACGGTTATTTTTAAAATCCTAACCAGTCACAGCTTCTCTTAATCTCTGTTGTTTCTGGAACACCACAGATAGCATAGCCATTTGTGTAGGTGGCAGTGTTAAGATCATTCCAAGGAATCATAGATAGCTTAATGATTGAGTTGACTGACCAGGAGGTTGGCAATATTTCTGCTGACCTTAAAAATATTAAAACAGCTCTTGAAAAGTAGATACTTCATGGATATAGCAGAATTACCTAAAGTAAATTAAAATCAGAATAGTTACATACAAGGAGAGAATGGGAAGGGGACATCAGATATGTTGAATGCTATAAATTTTAAAAGAACTTTTGTATCTTGTTCCTCATTCTGTGATATAGGGTACTGAAGCCCCCAGGAGGAGATTCTAGTAATCTCTTTGGGAGTGCAGAAGAGGTGTCTTCTTCAAGCAGACCACACCGGATGGCATCCAATATCTTTGGAGCATCAGAACAACCTCAGAACATTCCAAAAAGAACAAATCCTCCAGGTAAAAGCTGCCCCCTCTTTCTGTGTGATTGGGCTCTGAATTGCAGCATAGAATGGTTTTGTGTTCCTAAACTGGCACACTAGGTTCTGTCTTTTTATGTTGCATTTTTATATACAGACTGGGTTTCAACAACAAATCTCTTCAGACTTCTGAATATATGAGTATTTCAGTGATCTGCGCTTTCACAGACTTTTTAGCACATCATCCGGGTCTTAATTCTTCCCAAATGGAGGTTCTAAGAAATGATGAAAGGAGACAGCTTCCATTGTAGAGCTGTATCAGCAGGTAGCTCAATTTGAGATCTGCTGGTGAATTGTAAAAAAGGATTTCAACTAGGCAAATAAAAGGAAGTCTCTAGGCAGCAGGGTTGTAGAAGTCCTTGAATTACATTGGTTTTGATTTTTTTAATATAGTGCGATAAAACTAATCTAGAAAAAAAATCTTAACAACTGCCTTGCAGGAGGAAAAGAAAGTGGCATTTTTGAGGACTCTAGTTCTGCTCAGCCTCGTCCACGCGTGAATCCACCTGGTGGGAAGACAAGCGATATCTTTGGTTCTCCTGTCTCTCCCAGCATTGTGCGAGCACACCCGAACAAGCCCAAGGTATTTGTACTTCTATTGCTGTCAGACCAAGAAGCCAGCAGCTCCAGGGTCCTGTCATGCTCTGTCACATGCCTGTGCTCTCCCTAAGAACAGCACTGAATGTGCATGGAGTGACATTGAGTCAGACAGTTATTCCCAAAGTCTCTTTGATAGCTTCTTATTTTGGGTGTATCAGATCTCTGCAGTTTGTTGTAGAAGTATTAATTAGACTGTGGATGTGCATTCAAAAAAAAAAGAGAAAAAAGCCTTTGATCTTTCTTGTAAGTGAGGTACAGCTGGAGTTCTTGACAGAGCTAAGAGGCATTTAAACTGGATAGGGAGGAGATACTTCTCCTTATTCTGCAGTTTGGCAGATGCGATCATGATGCAAACTTGGGAAGTTGGTGAGCTGCAGTCATTAACCTTTGTGAGGCCTGGCTGTGCACTTCACCTCTCTTAAATACGTGTATCTGCAGTCACCTTGAAAGCACTTCAGCAGGGGATTAGGCTTAAGTGATCAACAGGGAAAAAGTGAACTCGGGATCAGTGGTGTCAGGCCCAGCAGGTACTTGATTTGTGATAGACAAGTGTCTCTTGGTATAGTGTTACAGTTGTTACACATAGGTTATACAGTTGACTTCTGATCTTAAAGCTGGGATATGTAATAGTTGCTTGTAGTTACGACCACATCTGGGTTTGGAAAGAGCAGGATACATTACCGGTTACTGTATTTAGGTGCCCTATATAAGGATTTGCAACCTGCTGCCTTACTCTAAGTAAATACTAGTAAGTGAGTAGATACTACGCTGATAATGTTTTTGGCATGTCAGATAGCATGGAAATTTAAGGTTCTATGAAATTGGTGTGGTTTAAGAATGGTGTTCCCCAGTTTAGTGTTCCCACTGAAAACACTCCCAACCATGCACCACTCACACTCCCCCTCCCCCCTTCCCCCTGTGGCTGGGGAGGGAAATTGGAGGCACAAAAGGTAAAAATCACGGGTTGAAATAAGAGCAATTTACTGGAAACAGCAATGAGATAAGAAAAGAACAGTAACAGCAACAAAATTAATAACAGAGTGTACAAGAAGGATGAACAATTCACACGTGAGTGCTCACCACGTGGAACATGGCACTACCCCAACTGCTCAGCCACCACTGCAGGCCAGAAGGGACCACTTCCCCCCACCCCCTGCACCCTGATAATGTGGTATAGAATAAGCTCTGGGTCCTGGCCATGCCCTTCCTGGCTACTGCAAAAATTAACCCCATTCTGGCTGGAACCAGGACAGAAATTGTCATTGTGCTGAAAACAGTCGAGATTTTCGACTCGACTTTTGACTCGATTTCGGAAGCTTAGGAAGAAAGGATCAGTCCAATTTAACTTTCTTGCCTTCGTTTTTTTCCCCTTAAATTTAAAGTGTTGGTAGAGTGCTTTCTTTTTGTGCATATTCTGAGTAGTATCTGGGGCCATATGCAAGGAGGAGGAAAAATAAGACTGGGAGCTAGGTTTTGGCAGGAGTAGTGCTGTTGGTGTAGGAGAGGGCTTTGCTTTGTTTCTCTGTACCCCTTTATTGGGATGCTCGCTGTTTCTTTTTAGTTACTCTTTTAGAAATGTAACTCTAATTCCCATGAATTCCTGACTAAATGGAGGACAACATTTTGGAAATTCTTATGTCATTAATTAGAGCATTGGAATTGTGGGAGATACTGGGGTGGAAAGAAGACAGCATATTTACAAAAACTACTGCAAGTTGAGTTTCATGGGTGGGAAAACAGACTTCTCTGAAATGTGGCTGTATATTTCCAACAGTCAATTGAGATTGCTGCGAAAATGGTCTTAAAATGTTTTATTACCTGACTGTTGGGATACTTGCTGAAGACAGGAATTGCTGCATACAAATACAGTCTTCAAAGGCTGCATGTATTATAGTTGTGTGTATCAGCTTCTTCTGGGTGATTGCAGGTGCTTGACAGGAATGGTAACTCCTGACCTTAAAGTCAATGAATCCTTAAGGTTGGAGAAGACCTCTAAAATAGAGTCTGGCAATTAACCCACCACTGCTGTGCTTACCATTTTGATGATCTAATTTAGCCTCTTCATCCGCGTTTCAATGAATTGTCTGAGATGTGCACCTTGCCATAACATAGAATATTTGTGCCCCTCCTTCTAGGGTTCTGTAGAAGTGGAGGGGATGCAGGGCTGCACACTGCTTGCTTTTATTTGATCAGTGATCTATAAACTTAGAAATGAAAGAAAACTTCCAGAAAGACTTTGTAAGAAACTTGCTATTTGAGAACAATAATACACTAAGATAGTTTTTGATTTCTTTGCAGGATCACATTGTCTTGAAAGAAGAGGAAACACCAAAGAAGCTAGAAGGTCAGCAAGAGATTCTTTTCTCTGTTCTCTTTGGAAAAATAGCTCTGAGGAAGTTTCTTGTGCTTCTGCTTAAACACTGGCCTTAGTCTCACATTTTTAGGATAATATGACTGAAAAGTTAAGTCAGAAATCTATTCACTTGTCTCAGGGAAATGGTTCTTTTCCTCTTATTGAGGAGAACACAGGCATGAGTCGTGATAATCTGTGTTTGTGTATTTATACTTTGCTTGATACCATGTATGTATATACAGATATGTATGGAATCTGTATACGGCAAAACATCCTATCAGGTTACCTCTTCCTCTCTTGCCATCTCCTTCAAATGGGTAATTTTGGCCTTCTGTAGTTGTAAATAATAAATAGCTGACTGGCAAAATGTATTATTGCTCAGCTAATTGTTAAAGAATGATGGGAACCCTATTTTCAAGCTCAGTATGAAAGGATTGATTTATATGTTGTATCTCTTAATTGCCTGCAACTGCCAAAATAATTCTGAAGGTGTATTGCTTAGTCTTCATAGCCTTCTTAGAAAGATGGCTGAAGGAAGAGAGGAATTGTTGTGAGAAGTGAAATTCCTTTCTTAGCACCTGCTTCCAGCAGGAAAAAGGAATAGATAATGAGAAACCTTGATGTGCTATGGATGGGAGATGTGGGAAATAATGCAGCCCACAGAAGATGAGGTACTTACTGTACTACAGAATAGTGAGTGATCTGATGATCTAATCTGTGTTCTTTAATGCAGCTACAGAAAATATCAAACCACACCTGGAAGATGGAGACGAGAAAAAAGCTCTGGGCAAAGAGGAGCGGTGCAAGGACCCAGAACCCAAGATAGACAATCACGAACCCCGGCTAGGGCCAAGGCCACGCTCACACAACAAAGTCCTCAATCCGCCAGGGGGGAAATCCAGCATTGCGTTCTATTAGGGTCATCGTGTCACTGTCACTAATGGAGAAACTCTTGTCTGTGGTGGCGAGGTCAGCTTAAACACTATTGCTTGTGAATAGATTCTTAGGCAGATGGATGAGGGTTATGTTAGAGTGCATAGGAAGGATAACCTGGTGATTTGGGGAGGGAGGGCTTAGGGAGGGAATGGGTACCTTGTGGAAGATATGAGTATTGGCCTGCTTGGGTGGGTGGCAGATCGGGACATCAGTGTAACTTTGTGAAAAATCAGTGCTACTTAGTGGTGAGTTCCTCAGACTGTTAGGTTCTTAGCTAGCTCGTGGCTCAGGACACTCTTGTGGAGTTAGGCTTATCCATACAGTCAACATGTCAAACATTGTGAATGGGAGCGGGCCTGGAAGTCACACCTGAAGATTCTGAAGTACAGCAGATAGGCTGGGCTTTCCCCTAGGCAATGGGATACAGCTTCACGGTGTGAGCTGACCTGCAGTCACATGAATATAAATATGTTCCACTGGAACAAGTAGTGCTGCCATGCTTAAGAGTGTCTCCAGTCATTGTTTCGTTTTCTCCTTTCTTGCTTTGCAGCACATGATTGCTGATACAAGGACAAAATATGCTGAAGATTTCTTTTATACTCATAAACCATCAAATGTTTGTAAAGATTGTGGTCGTCCCCTCCCCAGATATTCAGGTCTTTTGGATGCCTTTAGTAATCTGCTGATTACTGTGACTTGCTCTTCACATGTGGCAGTCCAACATGCTGTTTCATGTAGGTGCTTCTAGTTGAGTTCTTATAGGTTTTCTGGTAAAGATGTGGGTGCAAACAATAGCTTTATGGTACTCTGTGAACAGAGGCAACTTGGAAGTTTACAGTTAGTTACCACGGGGAATATGCTGTGGAGTCAGCCAGCTCACTCTGACCCAGCCTGTGTAAAAAGGGCTTAGCTTCAGTGCAGGTTTTCACTTGGCTCCCTGTGGAAAGCAGGACTGTTCTCCTGTATCCACCAGAGTGAATTTCCTGTTGGTTTTGCCTGTGCTGAGTTTGTTAGTGAGTTCTCTTGTCTTTCGTCAGCCTTACCTTTGCCTTTGACCGTCTCAGATTTTTGTTGGTAATGTTGGGAGAACTATGTGAGTTCTCCCCAACCTAGAGCTGTAGTTGATTTTGCTGTAGATTACCTTAGTTGGAAAAACAAAGCCAGAAAAAACAGGTTTGTATTGCTGAAGTTGATCATAAATCATGTTTGGAAGATGTGCATGTCCTGCACAGACGCTTTTGGGGGAGGATTTGTTCTCTGAATGGATTTTATGATCATATTATGAATGTTAACATTAGGTGCTTACTGTTAAATATATTGAATACTGACATTTTAAATCTGACATCAAAACAGGAGTTGTTCAGGTACACCAAAGAGCAAGTGGCCTTATTGTGCACATCCACTGCTGTTCTAGCCCACATTCCCTGGGAACTGCTGCCGTTGAGGCAGGATGCTGGGCCAGGTGCTAAACCTCTCTGTGATTGTAATGCTTCCTAGGTCATGTAGTTCCCTTGTGTCAGCAGTGGTGGGTGACTGCTTTAAGACTTAGTTGCCTTTTCAAATAGTGAAATATATGGGGCAGTGCTAGGATAGAAACAGACATGGAAAGTAGGGATTTCAATGCCTTTGTACCTTTCAGATTGGTTTGGAGCTGCCTGTTATTTTTCCCCCCAGGAAAACAAGGCAGTAGTTCAAACTACAACCCTGGAATGAACTTATGTTACTTCCGAACGTGTATTTTCTAGCAGCTCTTCCTGAGCCTGTGCTCTCTAGCCTCTGGCTGAGTCAGACACATTTGCCATTTCAGTTCCTTGTTTCAGTACTTGACAGGAAGCTTGTCACGTGGAAAAGTCAACCAGAGGCTGATTCCTGCATTGCAGACTCTGGTGTAGTTGGTGCTATCTGCAATACCAAACATTTGGTGTCTTTTGGTACCTGATGTGCATCGACTTCAGTGCCTGTCTTTTAAACAGCAACTTCCAACTAGGCCTTAAATTAGTTAAACTACGTTAATTTTCTTGCATTTCTTTCTTTGGAATCTAAACAATGTTTTAAACTCATCAAGTAAGATTGATCTGAGTATTTCTCCGGGACAAAAGGGGATTGGAAGTCAAATGACAGAACATGCAGTTATCAATAAACCTCTGTATTTTGTTACTTCATTGTGTGCTGTAGATGCCTGCTTTTATATATTGGTCAGTACTTTATTTCACTGTAGATACACTGGTGAATTTTATTGTCTGAAATGGGAAAAAATTGCACCTATATTTTCAGGCCTTCTGTACAGGGGACTGTGCTCAGGAGCTGTGACATCCTGCCCAAGGCTGCCCATAAGACAGACGTCTCTTATCCCTGGGAGAGGGGTAGGATGGTAGCAAGAGCTCAGCTTAATGCCTTTTTGTGGGCAGCATTCCTTGATCTTCTGTACCAGACTGGGATTTTGTTATGTTCTTCAGCAATATTGTAAACTATTAGAATTAAATATTCAAATATTTTAAATATTTAAGGCTATTTGTAGAAAAACGTAGTAATTCCCCGTGAGCGGGGGATATTCTTTATGTGAACACACCCTCACTTGTGTGTTTCTAGTGAGTGCATAAAACACTCTTCGTGTGCCAGACTGCCTTGGCTGACAGAGGAGGGAGCTGCAGCTACGCACACTGGAGTTCTGGGTGAGCTGGACACAGTGGCCTCTCAGCCAGGACGTTGTGTGTCTGTGGCATTCATCCCTGAACTTCAGGCTGTGATGCTTTCAGAGCCTCTCAGCCAGCCCTCACTCCTACAGTGACTTCTGGTTTTGGCCATTTACAGTTCAGAACTCTCCTCTGAAGCATGTACAGTGCTTTGGGTGGAATCTGCGTAGTGTGGGAATGTGGTAATGTCCTTGATAGACATTAGCAATGAAGGATTGTCTTTCCTTAGAGCTGCAGCCAACAGTAGACTGCAGTATAGCTCCACTTTGCAACTGTGTGTGTTACCTCATTGCCTTCCGCAAAACTGCCAGTTTGTAACTAAACACTTGGGATCCAATGTTAACTGGGTTGCCACTTCAGTCTGGGAAGGAAAATGGTGGTATCTGTAGTCCACAGTGAGCTTAGCCTAGGAAGTGGTTAAAGGAGGACTTGCATGCTTTCATGAGTCGTGTGTGGTTCTAGGCATATCTGCTGCTTAGTCCCTAAACATGGCACCATGTCTGTCCTGTACAAGCCCTCACCGCTCTAGTGAACAGCCCAGCTGCAGTGTGTTATCACTCCTGATCCCCATCTGTACCAGTTAACCCAGATCATGCATGTTTTCCCCTGTGAAGACTGCTGGCTGCTGTGCAAAGCCTTTTAAGCAAGCACTGTCTGATACTGTCCGTGTGTTGCATCACTGCATAACACCCTCCACTTGCACTCTCAATGAGGAAGATTAATGTCCTCTCTCTTGGTGTTTTAAGCAGCATTACTGTGAGCTTTTTGAATGATTTATACAGGCTAATCAGACTTGGGATATCCAAAGTACATTCTTGGGGCTTGTCTAGTAAGTGAAGATGCGTAAAGTAGGGATGTGTGGAGACAAGTATTTAAGTACTAAATGAGTAACTGCTGTAGTATGTTCCCTGGAAGGTTCTCAGAGTTGCTTATGTACAATATGATCACACTGGTGTGTGGGTGTCCCAAGTATCTTGGCTACCTGGGTGATTGTGTGGTGGCCTGGTTACCCAGCGATTTATCCAAGCCCTCTGATATGTCCCTAGTTAATTCCAGCTTAAAGATCTGCTGAAACCCTGTATCATTTCCCTTTGAAAAAGGTGATGGATTAAATGTTATTGAGGCTGGAATTTTCCATTGTTTCTTAAGGAACAAAGTTGGGTCACAGCATCCTGGCTGTGGGGAGACTTGGTCACATGTAAGCTGTTTCTGTCATTACTGGTTATCAGCTGTGCAAGAACTGGACTGGGTAACAATTCATTGCTGGCCAAGAACTGATGCCCAGAAGTCTCCGAGCAGGCTAAACTGGCTGCCCAGGCTGTGCCCAGTCACCAGTCCTCCTTTTGAACAGTCGGTGAACAGGAAGAGGCAGATTTAAATTATTGGGCTAAATTAACAGCCCTGATTATTTTTATAGTTTTGTCTTGCTTCTGAGAATGAAGACAGTCTCGTCTTGAGTTGGCTTTCCCTTTCTTTCAAGCTCCTTATATTGCGAACAGGACAACCTCTTCCTCAAGCAGGTCAAAATACTGGCCATAGCCAGGAAGAATGCAGGAATTTGCTTTACTCATCAACTGCTCTAGGTCCAGCTGCCTTCTAATTGTGTCTTACCCACTGCTTTCCTCCTCCCTCCGACATATACAGATATTTTAAATAGTAGCTGTGCTGCCTTTGGTTCTCCATGACCCTTCCCCTGCTGCTGCTTGGGTGTGTGCTATGTGCCACTTCAGCCAAAACCACAAACCACTCTGTGTTCAGGTGGATCAGAAGCACAGGGGCCTGTTAAAGAAACGGGAACTTAACGTTATGCCAGGTTCTTCATAAAGATAATAAAGATGATGGCTCTTTCTCCACTGTCTCCTCCCACAGACTTACATAAATGTATGCTCTGCTGTGTCAGTGTTTAACGTCCTGGCTGCTGGGGGCATGCACTGGGGCATGAAGGGCAACACAAGTCCACTTCAGTGTGAACTGCCTGAACTAATGTCCACTTCCAGGCTTCACTGTCTATATTTTACAAGTCTCAATCCACTGTGCCTTTGGCAAGAGGAATGTTCTGCCAGAGAATATTGTGCAGCTTAAATGTTAAGGCCCAGGGTGTCTAAGGCTGGGGACAGGGTGAATGGTGGGGATTTCACTTACCCATAATCATGATCAGTGTGACACTAAAAAGTTAAACAAAAAAACCGTGATTGTTTCCATCCATTTCTTACAGCATGTTGACCTCTGTGAGTGCCACCCTTTCATTTCCATGACAAGCTCAACCAAAGTATGAGAGCCATGCAATTGCCTTTTTTGAAAGGTCAGAGCTGAGCTCTGGTATCCCAGCTGTGGGTGTCCAGCAAGAATGGGGAAGACAGGCAAAGTGAAGGTGGCTTTCTGGTCATCAGGGGCTCGTTACTGAAAAACTCTGAGTAAGAGTAAGCTACCAGTGTGCCCAGTGGAGGTGAGCAGGTACTGTTCCAGGAAGGCTCATCATCTGCCTCCTTACTGTTATGTCAGCTTCCAGCTTTATCCATATGAGCTGAAAGACAGGAGCAGCCTGTTCAGAAGAACTCTGCCTGTGAGAGGCTCCAGTAGAGTCCTCCCACCCTGAAGATGGTCTTAGTGCAAGAGACCCAAAGGTCATTAGAATGTCCCCACATCTTCAGATTCTGTGACAGGGCTTTTATAAGCAAGTGCAAGGATCTTTGTACAGTGGTTTCTGTAAAACCCTCTCTAGCCAACAGAAGTTCTCCATCTAGGCAGTGAACACAGGACAGGAGCAGGAATGGTTCCGGGTGACACCCAGCAGAGCAGGCAGTGAGGCTTTGGTGCTACACCAGCGCGAACCTTGTTAACCATTGGCAGACTTTAAGGAAAGTATGTCACAACTCTTCTTCAAAACAGAAGAGTGAAGTTTCTTTTCTAGTAATTTGGAGGTAGATTATGGGATGTCAAACAGGAATAGCTGGTTTTTGAGTGAGCTTCTTCCATGAAGGAGCAAGTTACAGGACTTCGAGTGGTTATCCCAGCACTCGTTACAGCACCAACCCTCTTTGAGTTTAGCTGCTGCATCACATGGCATAAACTAAGAAAGCTGATGGTTTCAGCAAACCAGACTGAAGTCACTGCTTTTAAGCAAGGGTATTAATGCACCAGTCAGCTCTGAACACGTTTTCTTCTGTACGCAAGTCTCCAACATTAGTTTACAGCCCTGCTGTATGTGGTTTTTCATAATTACAGCTGGAAATTCATCATGGGATTTTTCCTCTGAAAAAATGCAAGTGCAGGATTTCAGCACTGAAGTGTAGTGCAGCAAGCAGAGGCCAAAGGATATTTTCGAGCCACAGTCTCACAAGAGTCTGATTTGCCAGCTGGGTTAAAATACTGATGAGGCCTCACATGGAGCTCTGTGTGCCATTTTGGGCTCCCTAGTACAAGAGGGGTGTGATTAGGGAATGCAGTGATGGGCCACAAAGGTGATAAAGGGACTGGAGTATCTTGCACAGGAGGAGGGGCTGAGAAAGTTGGGGCTGCTCAAGAAGGCTCTGGGAGATCTGACCAGTGTGCTCAAGCACCTGCTGGGCGGGAGCAAGGATGGGGGGGTCAGACTCTGCTCTGGACAAGAGGCAATGGGCACAAGGGAAGCCACATGGAATTCCATCTGAACACAAGGATGCATGTTTTTCTGTGAGGGCTCAGACACTGGGACAGGTGGCCCAGAGAGGCTGCAGTGTCTCCATGTTGTGCAGATGTTCAAACTATGAGCAGGTCCTGGACAACCTGCTCCAGCTGCCCTTGACTGAACAAGGGTGGGACTCGATTTCGGGAGGTCGTTGCTAAACGAGAGGAGCCTGTGATTTTAGGAGTTTTGTGACTGACCTCCCCCACTAAATTTCTGCTGCACCAAACTCCAAAAGGGAAATTCCTTAATTGTGGCCTGAAATGAATTCACTGTCTAACTTAAAACTTGAAGACTTTGCTCTCTGAGCTCATCATCTTCAGTAAATCAGTTCAACCACACTTTGAATTGATGAGTGGATTTGTCTTAAATGTGACTTTACCGGATGCTATCAGTACCTAAATCATGTTGAATCTAGAACTGTTTATATTAAATGCAACTTAAGCACAGCTGCACTTTCTCTTAAGAATTTGTAGTAATTTACATGTGTCATTCACTTCAGCATTTCTCATACTTGGCTGTTGGAGTTGATTTCATTTTTAAAGCCTCCTTTGTGCTTTTGAAAACACTGTGAACGTTTGCCCAGTACAAAGGGCAAAGCTGGCTGAGTAAAATAAGCCTCTAGCCTCCCTGACTAAGAGCACTGGGGTATAAAGGACAGAACTCCAGATCAAAACCTTTTATGCTTTTGAAGGGCAATGAACACACACAGCTTACAGAAGCATTTCTAGTAAAGTAATAAGCAGTTAAGCTAGCTTGTGTGCAAAAGGTCATCAGTTTGATTTTCAGACTCCTGCGTAAAGAATAATGATGACGTCACTTGCATGGGCACATGATTTGTGGAAGAGGCTTATCTAGAGCAGTGAGGGAAACAGCAGGCTTGCTGGGTGTTAGCAAGTGCTGTTGTGCAGGATTCTGGTGGCACAGCAGGCAGGCACATGTTCACAGGCAGTTGTGCTGCAAGGTTGACAAGCAGCTGTCTGATGGCTCATGAACAAGGGTAGCTAGGTGAGCTTCCCTGACTGCAGTGCAGACTTTAAAGCGCCCCGTGCAGCTCTGTGGGTGTTGGAGAATGCCCAGGAACCACAGAGGAAACCTCTTTCACTTGTATGCCGGGCGTAAGAAAGTAGAAAGATTCCCAGTCTGTAGACAATTGCCTTCAAGATTCCCTTTAAAGATATTTAAAATACACAGGCTAAAACACTTTCAGGTAGAAGTGATCAGTGGTGTGTCTGGCAGTGCAGTCATTCTCTCCCTGCCAAGGTTCAGCTGACAGTCTTCAGTTCCCGTGTCATCATCAAGGAGCTGCAGCTGCATCTACAGGGTCTCTGTCCTGCCCCACAGGTGCTCCCTTTCTGGTTCTGTCCAGCATCCCATCCTGGAAAATCAAGGCAGCAATTGGTGACAAAAGGACACTTTTTCCTGTGCATACACATTGCCACAGTTGGGTCCTGGCCCTTGCCCTCACCGTCTTGCAGAAAGCATACAGCCACCAATGGCTTGGTACCAGGCAAAACTGTGATGCACTGTATCGGTATGGAGCAGAGGGTTCTCCTTTTATGCAGTCCCCTTTTAAGGGTCATTCACATACACACCCAAAGCTATTACTTTGGTAAAAGGAACTCAATGATGCACAGTTATTCTTCACCTTTTATCACATGTACCTGATATTTGTCCACAACATTGAGGCTAAGGGAGGCAGTGATGCATGTGACAGCGTTAGCCAACATAAAGATCATCATCTGTTGCCAGCACCACAGAGGGATCTTTCATTCACTAGAAAGCTGAAAGAGGAGAGTCACTTGAAGATACTTAAGGCATTGCTCTAGTTCCCTGCAGCATCAGGTTGCAAATCTCCTGATTCCTGTTCATACTGCTCCACTAAAGCCCTGGTGACTTCTTGGCTTATTTAAAAAAAAAGACAAAGCATTCTCACCTGACAGGGGGTGGGGGGTTTGGTCAGTTCATCACCCGAGGATTCCTTCTGCTGCTCAGGGAGAGGAGTCCTTCCCCTGCTGCACCGTGGGGTCCCTTCCCACGGGAGACAGCTCTCCATGGACTCCAACGTGGTTCCAATCTCATGAGCAGCAGCTCCCTGCTGCAATGTGAGTCCCTCCCACAGGCACCCAGTCCTCCCAAAACTGCTGCAGTGTGGGTCACTCTTCCGTGGAGGGCAGTCCCCCAAGGCCAGGCTGCTCCAGCCTGGAAGCAGGGCTCCCTCTCTCCATGGGGTCTCGCACTGGATCGCAGCCTCCTCCAGGCATCCACCTGCCCCGGCGTGGGCACCTCCCCAGGGGCTGTGGGTGGGTCTCTGCATCCCCCATGGACCCCCCAGGGGCTGTGGGTGGATCTCTGCATCCCCCGTGGATCCCCAGGGCTGTGGCTGGATCTCTGCATCCCCCGTGGATCCCCAGGGCTGTGGCTGGATCTCTGCATCCCCCATGGATCTCCAGGGGCTGTGGGTGGATCTCTGCATCCCCCGTGGATCCCCAGGGGCTGTGGCTGGATCTCTGCATCCCCCATGGATCCCCATGGGCTGCAGGGGCACAGCTGCCTCACCATGGTTATCACTACGGCCTGCAGAAGAATCTCGGCTCCGGCACCTGGAGCACCTCCTCCCCCTCCTTCTCCACTGACCTTGGTGTCTCCATGTTGTTTCCCTCACATGTTCTCACCTCTTCCTCTTCTCTGGCTAGAAAAAACTGTGCTCCACTTTGTTATGATTTTCTTCTTAAATATGTTATCACAGAGGCCTTACCACCATCTCTCACTGGCCCAGTTTTGGCCAGCAGCATGTCCATCTTCAGAGCCATCAGGGACTGACTCTGCCAGCCATGGTGGAAGCTTCCAGCAGCTTCTCACAGAAGTCACCTCTGTGCCCCCCTGCAACCACAAACCAGGCCGTGCCAAACCACCTGAAAAGCAACATCTCCTCAACACCATATGATCAGGAAACCATCCCCCTAAGATCTTCCAGCTACTGAAAATGCATCTGCATTAGAAGATGAGTCCTGGGTCTTCACACCAGTAGGCACAAGCTAAACACCTCGAATAAGCACAAGAGAAATGTGATTTTAATCACATTATTTTTATATGGCCAGTGTATTCACAACCCCTCAGACCTGCTGCAGCAGAAATATCTGACAATGCAGGGAAGCAGCTCTCTAGAATGAAGTGTTTCACTGCAAGTCCTCATCTCAGCTGCTCCAGCTACTGTGGTACCACTGGTGTGAGACAGGGAGAGGCTAAATTCACTAGAGTAAAAATATGTCAAAAGTGTCAACAGATAAAAACTCTGAATAGTACAAGTAACAGAAAAATATGGCTTAGTTTCACTACCCTACAAACTTACCTAGGTTACAAAATGTGACATCATACTGACCTATATTTGGGGGGGGGGATGCCTGTGTTTGCAGTAACAAACTGCAACCAATTTAGCCTGGAGTTCACTGTCTGAATGTTAGGGACTGACCGCATTCAAATAAAAAGAAAACCCCACAACATTAGTTGTTAGTTATTCTTCCCTGGCTACTGAGGCACACCGAGAACAGGACAGACTCTCCACCTGCACACACTGAGCTGCCAGCAGATGGCACATGCGAGGCAAATCCTCTCAGGAGACATGGAACTGAATGCAGAAATGACAGAAAAATGAGTCAAGTAAGAATTTGTCAGGTGTTCAGAACCTAGGCTTTGGCACTCTGGCATCTCTGAAAAAATCCCAGCAATCTTCTGGGATGTCAGTCGGAACCCTGATCAACAGCATTTTCCATCATCTGAGACTGTGACTAGTTTTCAGAAGAGAGAGTCCTCCTCCAACCCCCCTGCGTGGTTCTGTCTTTGGGCCAACAAACATATGAAGTGATGCCTTCAGTGCCAGGAAGTTGGGATCTGGAGACTGAGAAAAACTTTCCTTGTGCCCTACATTCAACTCAGCTGTCTCCCAGGCCAGGGCAGGCACTGATGGTCAGTGCTGTGGATCTCCTATGTGCAGGGGTGTGAAGCCCTGACCGGCCTTCGTTAATGCAGTGATGGGGAGCTGCCAACCATCAAGCAAGGGCAGGACTTACATTCCCAGCTATCCCGGCAGCAGGGAAAGCTCAAACCCCTCACGGCTTGCCCCGGCTTGTGCATCTGCACAGTGGATATGCCAGTAACAACCACTCACCCCCAGCATCTGTGACGTAAAACCCTGGAGCATGACTCCAGTAGCAACACCACAGGAAAAGGTTTGGAAACTCCACTGGCGACCAACGCCTCCATTTTGCTGGTTCAGCCCCTTTTCTCATGGCTTGGACAGACGCCCAACACGTACCCCCAGCACCGACCCCCAGCACTCACGCCCTGGAACTGCTGCTGCAGGACGCTGGGGTCGAAGCAGAAGTAGGAACCAAAGGTGAGAAGGCAGTTGAAGAGCAGCACGGTGAACCTGTAAGAGGCTGAGGCAGAGCAGACCCTCCTCACCCTCCAGTCACAGCCATCCCACGGGTCCCGCCGAGCCCCAGCCGGGCTCTGGGTGCGGGGGGCTCAGCCTGACCCACAGTCTCCCACCGCCCTCCACGTTCACCCTGCTCTGCTGCTGCCGTGGCTGAACCACTGCCCCAGCCCGCCCCACACAGGGAGCCTGGGCTGGGCCTCCCCCAGGGCTGAGCCACAGCGGGAAGGGGCCGGGGGGACGCTGAGGGGAAAGTAGCTGAAACAGCGAGATAAACTGCGGGAACTGACCTCAGTCACAGAGAGGGAATTTTGTAACGAGAATGAGACTGTCCACATGAAAGGAAGGAATCAGATGGTAAATGCAGGGTAGCAACAGCAGTACAGAAGAAACTGTTTTGTAATACATCATAAAGTGGTCAGGAGTCCAAAAGACAATGTTCTGGGGGAAAAAGGCATCTCTAGAGGTGTGTTACTGGAAGCATTTTATATAAGACATGGGGAAGAGCAGTCTCTGAAGGGAGGAGGGAGCACTGCAGGAATGGATTGATAGAAACCAGCTAAGTGTTAATTAGAGGTTCTTTGTTATCACAGGAGCAGGGTCTTGGCCAATGACAAGGAAAAACAACACACCCCACACCCCAAGCCCATGTATCACTGAAAGGGTAAGTATATTTCTCTATTTGGAGAGTATTTCCTAGACAAACAAGGCATAAAGAGCCATCAATAAGGCAAACCCCTCAATGGCACCTGCTTAGGCCAGTGCATTACCTGGTCTTAAAAAGAACTTGGTAAATACATGAGCAAGACTGTGATGTGGCAGTCTGTCCTTCACAGCTAGCAGCAGGATTTGGGAACTGGAGGCGGTGCTGTCTGCCAGCTGGACCACCAAGCACCGGGCGCCCACCTGCGCCAGAGGGGGTGATGGAGGCTGCACGGGAGGGCAGGCGAAGATCCAGCTCGGGTTCGCCTTGCCCACTGATGGCAAGGGTGCACAGAGGAGGCAAGGACAAGGCGGAGAGAGTTCTTCATGGTAAAAAAGGAGAGGGTTTTTTGAAGACAAGAGTCTAATATAAATAGAAGGAAGAGCACAAAGAACCAAAAAAATGGGACTGACACGGGATTTTATAGCCCTACAGAATGGGCGGGGAAAGCACACAACAACCAATGAACTAACAGCAGGGCGGCGTTACAGAGACCGGGAAAAGGAGGTGCAACCGATGGTGACAGGGGTAGGCAGGGAGGATTAATGTGGGCCAGTGGGGGATGGAGGAAAGGAGAGCATTCTGCACGGGAAACCAAATATAGGGGGAGAGGGGAGGAGGTGGCGGTGGCCAATTATGTGGGCACTTATTTGCATGCCCCGCACAGCCCTCCCGGAACTCACCCTGACCACAGGGCTCCTGGGCTGTGCGGGCTTCAAACCACTGGACAGGCTGGTGGTTTTGATCTCCATGGCCACGGCACTGGCCATGGCACACTGCAGCAGAAACTCAGGAGTTTCTTTCCATTCCTGTGTCAGTGGATCAAAGATTCACTGGGAATGTGAGAATGTGATGTTAAACATAAGTTTTTCAACAACAAGTCGACTGAAAATAGTAAAAGAATAATTTTAGGAGCATCTGACTTGTGGAAAGTCAGTCTACGAGGTACCCTCAAAGTCTATTTTTATAAATGCTGTTGCTTTAGACATCACTTATGCTGCCATGTAGAAGTTTTTATTTTGCCCTACCCTATGACTTCGCCCTTCCTCGGGCTGCAGGTGTGGGGGATGCTGAAACAGCGTTATTGCCTTATGTGAGGAGGATGCTTCATGCTGCCAACCCACGGCCTTTACCCAGCTGTGCTGGGCAGACTGTGAGCAGGTGAGCCCCCACCCACCTGCTCACTCACTTCCCCCAGCAGGATGGGGAAGAGAATTTGAAGGGCAACAGGGCAAAAGTGAGGAAAAAAATTACAAAGCCTTGTAAGTTGAGATACAGACATATAAATAAGTGAAAGGGAACAAAAATGAAGGGAAAACCCCCACCAAGAGATGCACAAGCAATCACTGACCATCAACAGACTGATGGCCACCTGGTCCCAGGCAATGATCACCATGGTTACCTTGGAAAAACCTCCTCCTCAGCTTACTTGCTGAACATGATGCCAGATGGCATGAGACATCTCTGGTCAGCTAAAGAAAGCGTGTCTGTGTGACCAACACTCTTCTCACCAGCAGGAGCATAGCACTGTATCAGCTGCTGTGCACAAAACAAACTCTTTCCCAGCTAAACCCAGTACACTATGAACCAGATCCTGAAAGGAATTCTTTTGGCCAAACAAGAAGGTTTTATAATAGCATTTAGCAAAAATAGAACTGTCAGGATAACAATAACATTTATATAGATGTATATGCTTTTATATATATATACATTTGACAAATTTTGTATGCATACATAAATTTGTATAGTGTGTGTATACACACACACACACACACATATATATATAAAACATGTGTATCCTGTGTGTGAGTGATTTGAAAACTAGCATTAGAGCTTTTCTAGGGATCTTCAGGTCCCAAGTGGGGGCATGTGCCAACACTGCTGAGGACAGGAGGACCCTGTTCTGTGCCAAGCTTTGTAGAGCTTCTAAGCTATGTTTGTGCCACTGCTGGTGTTTGTATCCACTTCAGGAGCCTATGTTCCAACCCCAGTTCTTATAAAAAATATGCTGGATAAAACTTACTGTGGTGCCAAAGGGATGAATAGGAAAAATATATCAGCATCCTGCAATGTAAATAATGGTTTGGAGATACTGGATTTATTTGGATATTGAGTCTGGACACAGACTTCCAATTTTTTCCTCCAGAAACATTTTGTTTTATATATATATATATATACACACACACACACATATGAAATATTTTCTGTATCTGTTGTGTGCATATATGGGAGTATCTATTTTGCATAATGTTCCATGTTATATATATGGAAAAGATTATATGTATTTTTCACATTTATGACATATTGCCCCCTCCCTCCTTTCAATCCTTGGATAACAGGCTGTGTGAATTTCTTGTGTCAGGATTAATTCAGTTTTTGAATTTTACTTCTTTTCCCCCTTTTTAGCACCAGCTCCTAAGTGACCTGGAATATAGACTGGGAGAGACTTTGATTTGTGAGCCCTTAGTGGGAGTGAGGATATAGGACTAGTCATGGGGAGGTCAGATACTCCTGAGGGATTTGTAATGGTGGCATGAATGTTTGTACAGATTCAGGCTAGCAGAATCTCTAGGCTGTCTTTAGCGAGGAAAGGGATGGTCATAAAAATATTTCAGGTGCTTCATCCATTAATTTTCTGAACATGGCCAGGTTTAATACTTCCTCCTGAATCCACACGTCAGCAACTCTGGTGTCTGTGCTGTTGTGAGAGCTTCCTAAGAGAGAACCAGATCTAACAGACATGACTGATTAAAAACCTATAATCCAGAAATCATTTGGGAGCACTGAACCTGAAGAGTCTTGCTATTTCCATTCTGTATCTAGTAACAAGCCCTTATGGAGTAGATGAGGTGTGGGCTTTCACATTGGAAATACAGGTGGGAGAGCAAAAAATTAAAACCAGAAAAGCAGCAGTGTGTCAGAAACCTCATCTACTCACGGCAATTATGGGACAAGAACCAATCTGAACAGAGGAGGAGTGCTCTTCTTCCATTATTGCTTCAGGGAAGAGAATTACTATTTGATAAGCAAAATCAATTAGCTGACAAGTAAGATGGAGATTCTGAACACAATCTATGGAAACAATCCTTGAAGAAACCCTTTAATGCGGAGGATGCACGATGGCTTGTAAATCCTGGAGCATGTTTGTCAGAAGTTGGTTTACTCAAGGTTTGCCTGCCTATCTTGTAAGGATATCTATGAGTTTAATATTGTCTCCTGGCTATTGGGTCTCTTATATTCTGTCAAATCCCACTCATCTTAATTATTAACTTGAATTTGTAGATGCTCTGTCATTCTGATTTTCATTTGAACTGTTACCTGGTTCCTTCACCTGTGCATCCATAAATGTATCATCATAACATTTTGCCTTGACTGTAAAATTAATTTACTGTAAAAATTTATTGCAAAACTGTAGCAGTTTCATTATTTTCTAGAGCTCTTGGAAGTCCTGGTTTTAGTCCTCTCATAAAAACCTATGCAGATAATTGTAATTTTAATGTAAGTTTTACAGAAAGCTCACTGAAAGTAGTATCAAGTCCTCCTGCCCTTGACCTTCTTGTGGTTTTTTCTGATTTAATAGCTTTAATTTTCTATCTGAAAACAGGCAGTCTCTCCTGGTATATGCTTCCTCTTGTTTATCTGGATTTTCTATCACCAAGCTCTTAGTCTCAGGGACTCCTCAAGTGTTGTGAACAGTCCTTTAACACTTAAGTTATTGAAGCATATGCCATTATTTGCATTTTTTTCCCAAGTGACTGCTTTACATGAGAGAAAACAGCAAGATTGGGTTTGTGACATGTATTAAATCTTTTTGAAAAGAAAAATTCTCTTCAGTCATGAACAGTCAGGTTTAAGTGCAGTTGTAGTAAGGATAACATTTTCAGGCAGGAGATGGATTTTATTTTTTCAGGTGTTATACTTAATTTTGCAATAAAATGTGTTTCCTCTGAAAACAAAGGCAGCGGGAGCATTATTATGTAGTCATTTAACATATCTTTACCATCTCCTTCTAATGGCTGTGTGTTATTCTCACTGACCAGCCCATGTCTCCTCTCAGGCTCACTGGGTCCCCAGGGGATGTTCTGCTGCCAGACATCTCTTTGCTGCTGCTGCTGGCAGACACTTGTCAGTGGTATGTGCTGCTGGCACCGGGGCTGGAAAGGGAGGAAAATCCCAAAGCATGGAATGAGTAGCAGGAAGGAGAAGGGTTCACAGTGGCAGGAAACCCCGTGCTGGTATGTGTTTGCTCACTTCAGTGTCTGAGGGATGAGCTGTTCCTTTTGTCCTGTAATGTCCTGCTGCTGTGAGACCTCTCTTTCCTATAATTAATAAATCCCCTTCCGTGGCATTGCTGCTCCATTTGCACTAGCTCATCCCAGCTAGCTTAGAGACCATCCCTCCCACGGGTTAGCACAGACATAAACTCACTATGGATTTACTATGCCACCGAGTTAAGCAGACCTGTTAATTATATTCTTTGTTCTTGTCACAGAGGGAGAGCTTCCCTCTTTGCTGAGCCTCTAATAAAGGCAATTTGACTCTTTGGTACTGTCCTGCACCCTTTATTGCCATACCTGAGCATTGTCTGTCACCTGAAGTTGGTTCTGAAGGTCTCTTTTAGATGCAGCTTAGGTTTCTGGAGTCTCTGCTAGAGTCTGTCTCCTTTATGCAGTATGTCTTGGGGTGGTTGTTTATTCCCTGATCGTCTGCTCTAGGCCCAGCACTGGTTGCTGTAGCTTCAAGGTGGGTCCGGGCGGCTGGGGAGCCTTGGGGTTCCTGCGCGGGCTTTTCCAGCCCCCACTCCCCAGGCGTCGCTGGAGCCGGGCAGGAGGGGCTCCCCTTGTTGCTTAGCTAGCTTGGTTTTTTGTTAGCTTAGGCAGAAGTGTTTTTCCCCTTTCACTGGCCTTGGAGACTGTGGCAACAATCCTTCGTCGGCCTTTGTTTTTTTTCCTGAGCTGTTCGGTTTGGTTTGGTTCGAGGCCAGAGAAGACTGTCAGTGGGAGAAGGGAGTTCCAGTGGGGAGCCGAGCGGCCGCTCCGTCCCGGTCCCGGACCTCGGAAAAGCCATCCCAGCTAAAGAAAGGAGCATAAATCCACCAGCTCCATCTGCTGTGAAAAGGAGACCATCATCAGAGATTCACCAGGTTCCCATCAGTTTTTTTCCTGAGATGCTGTGTGAACATTTTGGGATTTTTCTTCCCTGAGACAAATGCTGTCACAAGTTTCCCCCGCCCCACCCCCTTTCTGCCACGTGGTCGGCCGTTTTGTTTTGTTTTGTTTGTTTTTCTTTTCCTGGCATTTTGGTTGGGTTTTTTTGGTTTTTTGTTGGGTTTTTTTTGTTGTTGTTGTTCCGTTGTGGGTGTGTGTTTGGGGTAAGGTTCTGACGATTCAGTTTCTAGCATTTATTCACTTTTTTCCCATGCCTGTGGGCACTTGGTTTGCCAATGAACAGCTGGGTTTTTTTGATTTCATCCACTAACATTCATTTCTTATCGGCAGGAAGGGATTGCTGAAACCCTTTTCTTTAGAGGAAACACTCATTCCAGAGTGTTTTCTCCTAAACTTGTCTCTAAACCGAGACGCATTGCTTTATACAAAGCCATGGAAATAAATGGGGGAGCTGCTGTAAATCTTTGAGGCACTAGGGTGTGCGCAGCTGCACCTTCCTGCCTGAAGAAGTTGTCCCCAGCCAGGCCTGTCTGCACCTGCAGCTCATCAGCTGAGAGTACAACAGTAAAAGTGGGGCTGGGGTTGCAGTCTAGGACGAGGGAAGAAAGCAGCATTCTGGTACTGAATATATGCATAAAAGTGACATTGGCTATCTCCCATCCTACTCTGCTCACCCTTCTGTCTCTCACTGGATGGAAGGCTATTGGGTGCAGAAGGGCTACTTTAAAACATTTAACAGCAGCCAGCGTTTCTGGGATTATCATGAGCCTCTGCGTATTTTACTACACTTCTTAGCTCTTAGTTTAACATCAGATACCTATCCTAGCAGAGGCCATGGTTTATGTGTAATAGAGCTTGCTTTTTCTGTCCCCTCTATACTTTATAGGGCAGGGAGTAAAATGTCTAAGATCGGCAGGCTAGAACATCTTGGCCTCATTCAAGAAATCTTTTTTGCCTTCAGTTCAAGATCTAATCATTGATTTAATAAGCATGAAAAAACTAATAAAGCCCACATGCAAGTTAATAGAAAAGAAACCAACCTCGAACTTACACTTTGCATGCACTTGTGGTGTTCATATCCACTGTGAATCTGAGTATTATCTTCCCTGAAAAGCACGCTTTGATCTCAATAACACAGCAGTAAGAACTAGTAGAATACAGAGCTGGAAGACGGGACCCTTATCCTACAGCCCCTTGGAGCAGATCCCACCGCACTCAGGGTTTGGCAATTAGCACAGGGCCCGTTAGAAGGGAATGCTGCACCACTCACCCATCATTTCCTAGTACGTGACAGAGCTCTCAGGGGACCTTCAGCTGTGAGTGCTGGGGACAAGGTATGTAGTGCACAAGTCCAGCAGCTTATTGTGACAGATGAAAAGGTGTGCAGTAACTGGGTATGTGCTAATTTGAGGAACTGTGGCAAAAAGACATTTGCCTTAGGCAAAGATGCCATTTTTTACACTGTCCAGAAAATGCTGCTGAAGCACACTGAAGAGAGGCAGAGGAGAAAATAACTTTTCTGTTGCTAAACTACCTCAGCACAGCAATGAGCAGGGCACTTTAACCTTCATCAAACCAGCTGATCAAAAAAAAAAAGGTACAGCAAATTTTATAGATTGTGTTTTGATCAAAATGTTGTAAAAAATATAACTATCTGAAGCATTCCAAATACAGAATCACAGTGCTTATAAAGTGAATTCACCTCTGCTTTCTTACGTTCTTCAAAGAAATTAAATGGAGAATGAAGAAAGAGTAGGAGTTGCTTTCAGGGATGCAGAAATCCATGTTTGTGAATCTCAGGGGTTTCACCCAGAATGAAAGTTGCTTTCACTAATGTTTTATGAACACTAAACAAAAAGTTCTCCTGAGCCTTCCCTACAAGGCCTGACTTCCCTTCCCCTTCTGCTTTCCCTTCCCTTCCCCTTCTGCTTTCCCTCCCTTTCCCTTCCCCATCCTCTGCAGACTGAGGCACTGTGTGCAGTGCCACCAGAAACTTCCCAACACCTCCTTGATGTACCATTAGTGTTGAAAAGGGAGTAGCGACCTGAGATCCTGCTTGATATTTTCATAGTCTTGCCTGGTTGAACATGTTTTTATTTTGTTTACCGTGCACATTTATACCAGTGCAACTTACTACACTGAAGTAATATAAAGGATTAGAGAGAACAAACCAGTGCATGCACCTGTTTCTCTGTTGATTAGAGAGAGCAACATGCTACACTGAAGCCATTCATTACATTCTGACTAATGAGAGTATTGTTTGCCAAACGATGATGGAGTGCTCAGATGGACACAGCTAGTCTATACAAAAATTTCATGGTTGTGAAGGTATCCAACCCACAGTTTTATCTACTTTTTCAGCCCATTGAATTAATAGAAACTCCGTGTAATAATGTAGAAAACTACACAGAGTCTGAAGTCAGACGAGAATAGAACAAACAGAAATTACAGTGGAGTCTGTGGTCTCTGAGTACCCGACAAGGATGATGTCTGATTTGAGATACCCCCTAAGTCCTGTAGGAGACCCCGTGGCTGTAAACTAAAAAGAAGAACCTTAAAGGTGGAAATATTTAAAAATGAACGTTGATGATCTCTATAACACATTCCCTGGCCAAAGCACCAGTCACTGCCACAGTTAAGAAACTGGTAAATGAGGTTTTGTAAAACTACCACAATGGGTTTTCCTGATCTTAACAAATACAGAAGAAGCTTCTGCAGTGGGAGATGAACTTCATTAAACTACTTGAAGCCAAATCACACATTCCTTTTAAACTTTTAAATAGGAATGCCACAAACCAGTTCTTATTCTAGACAGAGATAAATCTTTTAAAAAGGTTTTATACACTCCCGTCCCTGCAGCTTGTCAGGCACCCCTCCAGATACGGTCTTGTTGAAAGAAAGCGTAAGTAGTTCCTGCTGTCCATGTATTTTTAAACAAGAATAATCACTTATCAAGAAAACCTGGTTTACAGAAATTCTTCCTTCACCACAACTGTCCTATGGTACTGTGGTCCATCTTTTTTCTGTAGAAACGTCACCTTGAATTTCAGCTCAATACTAATTGAAGGCGAATTCTAGGTACTAAAAATAGTATCATATATTCCTTGGTTGTGTGCCATCAAAGTAGAAACCTGATGTTGGAGGTTAGGATTTTTTTCTTTTTGTTTTTTCTTTTCTCTCAGGGAATTTTCTCGCATCTCTTGCCTAAGAGATAATAATGACCGGTACTCAAGACAGACAAAAGAAGTGGCCAAGGTGGGGGGAAGGGGTGCAGCTGGTTACAGCCTCTTAGCCGGGGGCTTTTCTCTTGGGAAGGGCAGGGAATCCGCGAGAGTTTTGGCTGGGTGGTGAGGGCCTGGGCTCGGCTCCTCTTGCTCTCGGGATCGGAGGGGAACGGTGGAGCTGCTGCTACCGCGGGAGAATGTGCTGCCACTGCGGAGTGCAGTCCGGTGTTGCTTTCCTCCTTACCGGGGTGAGCCCCTTTTCGTAAGAGCAGTCGTTGAACTGGGACCTCATTAACACCCGATCGCACTGGAAAGGACCCTCACCATCTTCTCGGGTGCCTCAGGGGGAAAACCTGGCACCCCGAGCCCCTCCCGCTTCCCGGAGGGCGCATCTCCCAGCTGCGTGCGGCAG